>JAPYZE010003011.1:0-20639 GCA_030522805.1 Leptomastidea abnormis | reverse complement strand
AGAGAGAAAATTCCTTTGGGAATCCTCAGAGTATATAGGTACATATAAGATGCTGCGACTGCTATTCATCAAAATTTTCAAATCGGATTAGACGAATATAAGTAAGACCGCGCTTGTCTTTGACAATAGAAGTCCCGCGGCGATATGAGAATGGCATTGCCCGCAACTAATCGCTTTGGGCGATTATGCCGTTTGTTGTTGGAGTTATATTATATACGTGTAAGGTATAGGTATATATTGTGTGTTTTATATCGTGTGGTCGGTATAGAAATGAGCCACGAGAAAACGAAATACGTGTCGAATGACTCGCAGTATTTCGCGCGGCTTGAGTCTCTTGCCGATTTGAATTTGAAAGTATCTTCGGGATAACCCGGATCTATTTACCTCTTTCTTTTTTTATTTTTTTATTCAACTGACACTTTGATTTGATGTTCAGGTTGATCAATTTTTATATGAATTTTATTATCGATACAATTTATAATATATGTATTCATATTTTAACAATACAGTTTTTATATGCGAGGATTATACAAGATTTTTAAGAATTATTGAAATAAAAAAAAAACAAATTATTTCAAAAATTATGTAAGAGTAAGTGATACTAAATAAATGTTATTTTTTTCTTTTTGAATATTTATTTTATATAAGATACACATGAAGCGAGTTAAAAAAAAAAAAAAGTAAAAAAAATAAAATAAAATAAAAATATATCAAGAAAGTATTCAATCTCAGCGAGACGCTCGATATCAAACTCCACATACAAAATATCTAATTTCAAAATTGGAAAAAAAGAAAGAAAGTGTGTAGGCAATATGCTATATATTCTTTCTCTCTTTCTTTCTCATCTGCGCATAAATATAAAAGTCGAAGAATCGGTTCGTTCCGTGTCGCTCCAATTACGCGATATATACGCCTTATTATAATATCCGGCCCTCAACGATTATAATAAACGCAACAACTTCTTTGCACAGATTTATAATATCAAGTGCTCATAGTGTGGTGTGTGCTATACGCTAACTTTTCTCCCTGCTTCGCTCGCTACTTTATTACTAAGAAATCACTCTAGAGACATGCGATATCGAAATATATGTATGTGCGTTTGTGTATGTTTGAAAGAGGGTATTTCGATACTTGAAAGATGAATAAAATAAAAAGAAGTCGTCTGTAGCCGCGTGACTCTCTTCGAGATTCGTTGATATGTCGGAAATATTGTATATTCCAACGATGCACTTGTCAGCTTGAAAAATGATATACCTATCATTCGTTTTATTTGTTCTAATATTAGATAATTCGATATATGCTGATAACGTTTATAGAAAGTTTTTATATGAAAACGATATAATTATAAATTCTAATCAAACTAATCTTTTTTAAATTGTTTCTCTTAAAAAAATAACACTAATCCCCCCCTTAAACTCTGATACACATGATGAAGAAGACTTGAGTCGTATCTATCAGCTACTCAAGATAAGCCAAAGAGTATCGTGGGCGAGAGAGAGAGAGAGAGAGAGAGAGAGAGAGAGAGAAGGAAGCCAAGCGAACTGAACACCTCGCGCAGTTCGAATTTCTGCAATTGCAAAACTATATATACATACTTTTTTTCTCTCTGTCTTTTGAGGTTCGTCGCACTTTGTGGTGCAATCATGTCAACCCCATCGGCGTGTATACCGAGAAACGGGAGCGCGATAAATGGAGGAAAGAAAGAACGAGAAGTGAAGAAGATAGAAAAGGAGAAAGAGATATTTGCGTGTGCTTGAGTGTATAAAGTTTGCGATACTTTTTGAGAATTGTATGGTACAGAGTGTAGAATTTCAAAATATAAGGGTTAGAGATGTTGTTTAATGGAGAAATGTTGAATTAATTTAGCTAAATGAAATGATTTTGTGTGTTTTGTATTGTTCACAGATATTTTTCTGGAAATTATGATAAGCTATACAGCGTTTAATTATGTTTTCATGAATTCATTTTTCTTTTCTTAATTGTTAAACTGCATGACTAATTGAAAAAAAATATTTTTTAAAGTAGTTTAATAAAAAAGAAAAGAGTCTCTTTCTCGAAATTCAATTTAGTTTGTGGTAGAAATATGAGAAGTTTATGTTTGTGATATATCATTTCTCAAAATAAAAACCGACGAAATTATTTCGATTTGTGGAACGACTAACTTTTTTTTTTTATTTTGTTTTGAAAACAGATATTTTATCAAATAGATATAGATTTTAACGAGAATATTATCAAAAAGTAAATAATATATTTTATTTTTTCATAAAAAAAAAAAAAAAAAAAAACAAAATAAAAAGTACCCCAAAAAAATTTTTAAAATTACAAAAATAAGAAAATATAAAAAAAAAAAAAAAAAAAAAAAAAAAAAAAAAAAAAAAAAAAAAAAAAAAAAACAAGTTGACTGCACAGACATCATGATGAGGTTAAAAATCTTGCACCTAATAAAAAAGATTATACAGTCAAGCATTTACTAAAAACAACACATATATATACTCACACCTCACTGTAGGATTTGTTATCAACAGAATTAATTCTCGCACACGATGGTTTAAAAAAAAAAAAAAATCGCTAAACGTGCCTCTCGACACCCAAGCGCGTGTATGTAAACGTTCACTATATTCGCCACCGCAAGTGCAAAAGTAGAGTCGCTCGCGCGTATTATCGAGTCGACGCGATCTTATTTAACGCGCAGCAGTAGCAGCAGCAGCAGCCCCCCTTCAGGGTAGTTGTTCAGTCTGTCTCTGTCGCTTTATCTTGACTCTCTGGCTATATACATATAATACGTTTTGCTCGCGTGAAACTCTTTTTTTTTTTTTATTTTTCCAACTCATTCTTCTTTTATTTTTGTATACTATATACTCTCTCTCTTTTTTTTTTAATTCGTTCTATTTTCATCGCTATCTTAACATCGTCGTATAGTTGACGTTGAAAATTGAATTTCTAGCATATATAGTAAGTATATGCGTGTTTACCATTGTTATGAGATAAAATGATTTTGGTATTTCATGTTTTATGTTCTTTTAAGATATTGATTAAATAATGCAATGTCTCATATATAAAAGAGTAATAACTAAATTACACACGAATCTAAAATTTCAACCATAATATGTTTATGTCTCGATCATTACTATTACACAGACGTATGTATATACAAGAAATCGATCGGTATTGAAAATCGAAGCTGCGAAATACCAAGCTTCAAATTTTTTTTCTCGTACCGAGCTTTTTAACTGTATAGTAGTTAAAGAGAGAGACAATGGGATCTCTCCAGCATTCCTCGGCTTTTCTTATCGGGTATTTCGTTGCTCGAACAGCTCGAATTCGATGCACCGTACGTTTCTTGTCATACGAGTGGACAGTCTGGCCTTGTACTCGCACCCAGTTCACTGAGTCATCGACTCTCTCACTCTCTCTAAGCAGTCATGTGTAAATACATTGTGAACATTAGTAATGTTTAGAATTTAACTTATTATGTATTATAATCAAATTCTTCATTTTTAATTAATTAAAAATAATGCCATAACTATATATCATACCATCAATACAATTATTATTATTCAAACATCAACTTCTATTTTAATGCAAATGAAGATCAGTCAAATTACAAAGTCGTTTACAACTTTACATACACCATTTAAAATCTCCCCTTTAAAAAATAAAAAAAAGAGTAAAAATTCTTATCTCGCAATCGAAGAAAACAACTTATTCAAACCTCTTACACATTTTATAAGCTCCTTATTAAGGCTCTTTCGCACCCGCATACGTATATTATAGCCAATTCAAATGAATTTAAAAGCTCACAATTCAGCCCTCAGCGTTTCATAGTAGCATGTAAAATCCTTGTGTGAGTATGTGTCCAGGAGGCATTTTAATCTAAATGGCACTTTTCTCATTTAAAAGTACTATTAAAAAAAAGAAAAAAAGAGGAATAGCCACCACCTTCCACTATCACCATCGTAGTCATAGAGAAGACATTTCGTTTCATACTTCTATATACTCAGACATACACACCGTAAAAGCCAGGAAAATTCAGAACAAACGCGTTTCTGCACATATACACATGATACGCACAACACACGCGATCTATTTCAAGTGGCAAAGAGAGAGAGAGAGAGAGAGAGAGAGAGAGAGAAAGAGCCCACCGAAGGAGACATAAATTTCTGGTATCTAGCGCGTGTGTAGTGAGAGACTTTAGGTGTATACATATATAGATCGACACGCAGAGAGAAAGAGCCATAAAGGCGGCTCTCTCTCTCTCTCTCTGTATATACCTTTACAAAATATCGATCTCCTCTTTTGCTACCACTATATAGGTACTTATTACACGCGCGTGCATATACAAACACTCCCGCACACCTTCTCTATTCCTCTGTATTATACAGAGTGCTTGTTTCGTGTGGGCAATCGTTCGATCCCTCTCTTCCCTTCCTCATATACCCTATATATACCTGTCGCGAGTTTGCTTTAGCTATATAGCTATTGTAGAAAGAGGAATGCGTTGTGTTATATTATAGCGGTGTGCTGCTTATACGGGAGAGGCTATATAGTAAAGGCGACAGGTATTGCGCGAGATATATACATATATAGAGCGCGCGTTTTGCTTGTTTCGGGGTAGTGAGAGAGAAAGAGAGAATATTAGGTATATGTATAGAGATAGATATATAAGTAAAGCAGGCACGCGTTTATGTGTGTTGGATATATACCTTCCAGACGGCTGACCGATTGTTTTATGTATATGTGAATACCTATTACTATATACGTATCATATGCTTCCGATCGATCGCTTGCTTAAAATGCGCCCGGGCTCGCTCATGCTCTGTGGTATGGTGTATATTGTAACTTGGGTTATTGCATTGTTGGCTTGGGTTTTATATGACCAGTGACGTGTAATATGCCTTGGATTCTATGGTAATTTTTTTTTTTTTTTTTGTCTTTTATTTTACACGTAGCCTTGTTCATTATATATGGTTAGATAGAAAATATGTATGTTTCACATACCGATATTGCATTTTAGTGTATATGTATGTCTTGTTATATATTTTGACGTTTAAAAAAAGAGTTATTAGAGGATCTATAAGAAAATAAAAAAAAAGTCTCTTGCAGCTGCTCATCTAAAAAAAAAATATATATATATCTGATCAACAGACTGCGTATACAATTAATCAGCAATAAATTTACTATCGTCAATATTATATGTATATATACGAACATATAACATATATACGAGTAATGTAAATAGACCACCCATAGAGCATATATAGTGATATCGAATAACCAACACACATCAACCACGTGTATGTACAACAGTTAAATATAGGCCAGAATCTATAACAATCGTTAAAAAATAATCGTTATGAGAGCATCTCCTAAAAAAAAGTACACCCATCCAAGATCAAATGTATAACTATACAATACATATACTTGTATTATATATAAGTTTGTAATAACCGTTTCGATATATACATACATACTATATCCAACCATTGGATCATCTCTCTTTCTTTTTTTTTTTCTTTCAGCCGATATCATGCATAATTCATAAGAACGTTACACTTCAACGCGTATTATCGACGTTTGTTCTAAAGGTCCAGGGTATCCGATTTTGATCCCAGAGTATCTCTCTCTTTCTCTATTCGCATATACTTATATGACACATTCAACCGATCGTCAGAATCTACAACAACCCCTTTCTACTATATAGTTTCTTTCCAACACAGTACAAGAAAGAGTCCACACGTTACATTCCCTTTTCTCTCTCTCTCTCTCTCTTCGTGATTGCACGTATGCAAATTCATCAATAAATCAATCGGTGAGAGAGAAAGAGAGAGAGACACGCGGACACCTAGGGCCTCTAGATTCATTATCGGCAGCTGCCGATGCAGCACAGTCTTTTGCTCTTTTCTTTCTCTTTTTTTTCATTTCTCTCTCTCCCTTTACTTGCTTATAATACTCTCTCAGCAAAGCCACGATATGTCGAAGGCATTATATGAATACACGCGTATATATATATATAAGATGCGTGTGCTTAGAGGCACGAAATGATATATAAACGGAATATTAAACGAACTTTGCCGAGGATATATAAAATAGAGGAGAGAGAGGAAAGAGAAAAAATTTGCCGGAAGGGGTTGCAATGCTATAAGGCTCTGTGTGTTCTCTTTGTGCTTATTTATCTGTGTGTATGTATGTGATATTATTATTTCTTGGGAGGAAAAAGCTCGAAACGAGAGGGGCGTTGACTTTCTTCTTCTTTACTCCTTTGGCTACTACTACTCTGTCACTCTTTCTCTCTCTCTCTCTATGTCTACATGTGGCCTATACTTGTATCGTTTCTTTTTTTTTTCTTTCTTTTTTTCTCGACGCGCGAGATATTTTCAATCGACAATCAATGATGCGCGTCGTCCTCGGGATCTAAAGCACAAATAAAACGAGTGTGCCTATATACCTAACGCTTAAAGATAGATCTAGATTCGCGGTACCAGCCGCATAGAGTGGCAGTAGAGAGAAAGAAAGAGAACAGCCAATCGGATCTGGTTCAAGGAACCCGATAGCCATTTGCAATGCAAATCAGTCTTTCTACCCCTCTTGCTCGCACTCTACTCTATAGCACGGACACACACACACACACAACCAACATACATATCGTGCTCATCGACCGAAAGAGAGATGCTCTTTTGCTACTTGCATCGAACAAGCCTATACTACTACCTATATCTATACTGAATTTCAGTAGCAACAGCAGCAGCACATACCCGTTTGTTCTTTTCGTTCGCTTCAAAAACTCATCCGCCATCTCTATATGCATGTGCTCTAAGCATTGCACTCCCTTATCCACCTCACCCCTTATACCGTATATATTTTTTATTCAGAGCTTGCTTCAGGGCTTGATCGAGCAAAGTTTGCTATATATATATATATACTCTGTAAGCAAGTAGCATAAGGCTATGTGTCAGGGCGCTTGTATCGTCCAAAAGTAAAATAAAAAGCGAGAGAATAAATGCGTTGATTGCACATCGTATGGAGATACAACACTGTGTAATAGGTATGTGTTTATACGAATGGAAAAGTCTTTTAAATTTCATTAATTAAAGAGTTAAATTTGAATTATAAAGCAGCTTAAATTGTAATTAATTTTGTTTTTATGTATGAATAAACGATTTTTTCTAATCGTTTGGCAAATTTTTTTTTTTTCAAAGACCTTGGTTCAGTATTAGCTAAGGTGGTTGACAGAATTTACACAACCAATATATGATACGAAAATTTAAAGTCAAAGTGATGAAGAGAAGCGAACATTTTACGTCACTGACACTCATGCGTATACGCATCAAAGAAGATCCTTAGGTTCAACCACGTCATAAAGCTAGCGGCTTCAATACATGTGCTCTCTCTCTCTCTTTCTTTATCTCTCCTTCTTTCTCGCTAGTACGCATACAGTAGGCTCTTTGGAAGTGATTTTTAGTGATTTATCGACACCGCCACCCCAAATAACTCAGACTGTGGCAGAAAATGTGAGCTCTTTCTTTTTCTCTCTCTCTTTAGAGAGCCGCCTTCAAATTTGCATAGTCGTTTGCGCGCGACCTTACTACCCTTACTTCTCCCCCCTTTTTTCCTCTTAAAACCTTTTGCTATCTCATTTCACAAGCGTTATATTCCAACAAAATCAGCAGTAGCTTTAAGACTGAAAACGTAGCATATATAAGAGTATATAGTGGCTCGTTAGTCTCGGCCACACATATTTTACCGCACATGTATAGAGAATTATTTTCAAATCAATTTTCAAAGCGGCGGCCTATAACCTATTTCTTACTCCTCTTTAAAACTTATCACACATACCCATAATACTTATGTCCGACAATCTTTTGGTCCCTTTGACGTTGAAGCAGCCGCATTCACGCATACAGAAACGAAGATAGAAAACTTGTGACGAACAGCTCTTCTCGCAGGCATGCCGAGAGAAGTATAGTGATTGTGGTGGTGGTAGTGGTGGTTGTAGTGGTTGAAAACTGACTCCAGATAAGAATCTGGTAATGCTAAGCGCGCGAGAAACGCCAAGTGTTAGGCCTCACGTGCTGCTATATATAGGTATATATACCTCTTTAGTCTGCTCGTCACGTTTTTGTGGACTATACGTTAAATCTTCCAAGACTGACTTCTACCATTGAAGATGCGTGTTTGTGTGTATGTGTGTGTGATGTGGCTACTGGGCTTTTCAGATTGACTTTGTGTGTGATTCTTATTGCCTCTTTAAAGAGACGATATGAGATCCGTGTAAGGAATTTATATTCTTGTCTCTCTTTCATTATTCTTTGTATAGAAAATTATTATCTTTGAGATTTTTTTCCAAGAACAAACTGGATTTTAAAATTGCTAGCCTTCTATAATCCAATTAAAAAAGGTATTTTAAAGCAAAGACAATTATTAATATACAGGCGCCAGTATTTTTTAGCCAAGCCCCCTTTAATTATACCAATCGTAAAGACCGGCAGCTCCGGATATCCATTACCACCTCTAATACGTCTCCTCAAAAGTTTGACCGGAACGAGTATTCAAAAGGTAGTGTCAGCGATCTCTTTCTCTCTCTCTCAAAAATCGTCCAATTAGCCGAAACTTGTCGACTCCTCGTTAGTAGTAGGACGAACGATGCCACTCTGTCTGGTAAGAAAAAGACGGGCCTGTGAGCTCCTTCGTTTCTTTTTTTTTTCGCGGATGGACGGTGGATTGGATGTGCGTGTGCTGGCGCCGGAAATGTGAAGAGTAGAGAGAGAGAGATGGAATGAAGAGGGGGAATATTCTGGGTTGGGAGTTATATAGAGTTGTTTCGCGTGTGACGACGAGTAAATTTTGTGTGTTGAAGAGGATGTTTTTTTTCCTCTCTCTTTTGGAGATTGTGTAACTGTTGGGAGAGAGAGAGAGTGATTGTTTGACGTGTTGGAGATTTTTTGATGTTTGGTGATTTTAAAATTGATTTGATGGATGAAAAAAAAAAAAGAATTATTTTGGGTTATTTGAAATGTTTTAAATGTAAGAAAAAATAATATATATTTGAGAAATAAAGTTTTTTTATTGTATAAAACAAGTGTTATATTAGAATATGATGACTGGTAAAATTTAAAAGAGTTTTTATAAGTTATTTTATTTATGATTTTTATTTTCCTGTAGATGATGCATTCTTGGTTCTTTAAGTGATTTGCAAGTTTTGGTAATATCCAGGCATAGCTAAATTTTTTGTGTTTAAACCGGCATCAATGATTTTGTTTGAGTATGTCTTATTGGATAAAGATCAGTATTCATGCTTTGAAACTTTGGAATAAAATTATTTGATTGCTTTAGAATTTATGAATTTTTTTTTTTTTTATCTTACGGTATGTTTCTATACGACAAAAAAAAAGTACTATTCATTTATATTTCTTTTCACCTTTTACGTCATTCAAAAATGACTTTAACAATCTTTATATTAAACTGATCGATTTCATTTTCAAAAGATACAAGAAATCATAACCCATACTTAATCAAGTATTTTTCTTCAACTTTATATCAGACACTAAAGTACTTCAGCAGTAAAAATTATATCACAACACATTTCAGAAAAGCAGCAATTTTCTCCTTCAACAAAAAAAAAAATCCTATATTCGAACAAGCCACTCATTACTCACCATTTAATAAAACAAAATTGCTCTCTCTCTCTCTCTCTTTTTCTCTCTTGCATACACATGAAGATCACACAATATCTCTTGGTCTTTGAAACGAAGTGGAAAAGTGATATACAACTGGCGTTCATTAAACTCCTCATATTTATACGTCCGACCGTAAATAACGAAAAATATGCATTTCAAAAATGATGATCGGTTTCTCTCGCTTGTGCTGAAAATGGAATACCAAAGACGCGCATCATATAAGTCTCCTCGTTAAAGGCCACCCCGTGAAACGAATAAAAAAAAAAAAAAAAAAAAAAGTACGTAAGCGCCTACTCGTCGCTCTTATATGCTTTTTCCATAAAACTTCCGACTCCTCTCTTTTACCTTTCTCTTTATTCTTATATTTTTCTTTTCTTGCTTCTTCTCCGCACGGCAAGAGCCATTTAAACGTCATTAATAACAGGATGACTCTAAACCGCGAAAGAGCGCGCATAACATATATATAGGTACATAACACGCTGTAGGCATTATACCGTAGAAACGAGCTCGTCAATAAAAAAAAAAAAAAAAATTGTTAGCCGTCGAATAATGGATTCTTTGGTCGTCCTTCGTTCTCTTTTCACTTCCTTTGGTATAGTTTACTGAATTTATTGAATCAAACTGGTTACGTTCACTTAAATATTTCACGTAAATAAACGCGATATACATACAAAATATTCTATATCGATTTCTTAAATCCAGTTTATACCACAACAACAACAACAGCAACAAAGTAAAAAGCAGAAACTTTGAATTCCATTGGCTAAAAAAAAAAATCTTTTCGAAACGCATTACACATATATATCTCATTACACGCATTTCTCATTCAAACCGATCGCTTATCCGTATATGCAAGATCTTACTTGATTATAAATCCTCTAATAAAAGAAAAAAAAAACAAGAGAGAGAGAGAGAGAGACTCGAAATATATAATTTATCAAGAATCAAATATTTATAAATAATCTTATCTCTCTCTTTCTTTCTTTCTTTTATTGTCCCAACTTCTAAATACAGTTCTTACAAGAGCAATTATTAAATCTCAAACAGTGTGCGCATACGCGCGCAAGTATCCCATTGTTATTTGAAGCCGCACTAAGCATTTCTATAATAGCCAGTGCAAATAACTCAATTATTTTCAACGACACGTACCATATACACGTACATACATACATTCGATATGCTACGTGTAAATGATCAGGCCTCCCACTCTACCTTCCCTCCTACTCTAAGTCTACTCCACTCCAAAATATTGCGCTTACGACGTTTGTAATATTCTAACTATTTAGCAATAATATACTTATACTAGTATACATATACGCGTGGGTCTGTGATGGAAGGAAAAAAATAAAATTGGCGACGATGGAGGTAAAGGAGAAGAAGAGGAAGTATAAAATAGCAGTCGTCGCTATGGTAGGTCAGAAGACGCCACACGCATATATGCGAGATAAAGTCGGCCGGACATATATTCCGTATCCGCGCACGTATATTACTTTGATACGCCGTTTCACACACACCAAACAAACACACTATGCATCTACTATATGTTCTCTGACTCGTGCGCTCCTATACCTGTCTATTGTTGGATAGAGAAAGACTGTATATACCTAAGAAAGGGGTAAGGACAGATAAGGTGGCTGGTTATAAGTTTGCTGTTCAACTGTGTGGTGTTAAGGTGGTATATATACATAGGGATATGTTCTATAGAAATAGTCGTATATATATGCTACTATATACTCTCAGACGGTGACGACGGTGTATAATTGTCAACGCGTGAATGACGCGCGCGCGCGAGAGCTATACTCTATACACCCTGGCGTGGAATTTTAATTCTCTTTCTATATATCTATGTTTTACGGTATACATATATACCTATTATATGTATGTGTACGCTTGTTGTTCAGTTGGAAAAATTCTGCGCGTTTGACCATTTGAAAATTTTAATATTTATGACGTTTTCTCGATTTATCGTATATATAAACTATATATGTCTTTGATGAAACTGTCTGTATATTTACAACTCGTGAAAAATTTTAATGAGATTTTTTTATTGTATGAATAAAATTCATAATTATTATTGACAAAGAGTTGTGTGAGTTGATATCTGAAAATTTTCAAATAATAAAAACAAAATAAAATTAATTTTTTTTTTGGAGTATATGAATACACCTGCAAGCTTATCGATTCATCACTAAACGACACCGCGACTTTTTCCAAGTATGATGAATTATTTTTGCCGCTCCTCTTAATATCCGAAATGAAAAAAAAATTGAATAAAAATCAAAAAGAAAAAGGTATATCAGTTTTTGCTGGAAGCAAAAGAGTAAAAAGAGCAAATAAAGCCAAAGAAAGATAGAGAAATATAGGCACCGAACAGACTAAGTACCCTTAGGCTAAGGAAACTCGTATATGCATATGCACATGCATAGGGACGATCCGAACGTGCATATCGCTCTTAACGACCATAAGAGAGTTAGTCTCAGTTATATATAGGTACGCACGGGACTCCCTCTTTCTCTCTCGGAAAACAATAAGCGCGAGATCCTATTCGATTAATGGCCGTGAAATTTTCATGCGTGTAGCCACATCCTCCTCCACCACTACCACTACCACCGACGATGACGACGACAAGTTGTGCGTCTTCGACTCTTGGGCAGTTTGACATTTTTATTGCAAATGCAACCGGTTTTGTATATGCATGTGTATAACTCTACAGGTATAATGTATAAGCAGTGGCTTATGTATATCGGTCTCTTTGTGATATTTTGTTCTTCTTTTTGGTATGCTCATATTTAGATTATGTATAGATGCATTGGTACCAAGTATTTAACTGATAATCAATCAATTTTATGTCAGGTAAAACTATTAGCTTTATTAATTTTTTGATATCTATGTGTATTTTATAATTTTTGGTTTTATGAATTGATTACGTGTTCGGTATGTGAACTATAAAGAGAATATGACTTTGAGATCGAGAAATTAATAATTCAGAAACAATGACTGACATCAAGGATGTATATTAAAGAGAAATAGGTATACAATCGTTAAAAAAAAAATTCGATATGTGATATTTATGTAGAATATATATATACAAGTATATATACCTGTGTATACGTATACTTGAAAAATATAGTTATTTGAGAACATTAAAGTATCTCAAACTTGTTTCTTGTCTTGTAAACAGTCTTTCTCTCTCGCATATGTCCGAATAACGCCTCAGGCTGTCTGTTGTATATATACGTACCTTGGCTATATACAAGAATAGAGGATTATGACAGCTTTAGCATCTGCTGGAAAGGTTTTCATTTATTTTCGTATTTCAATATACTGTAAGCGCGGGACATGCCTCCACGCACTTATTACAGATTCTTTTTTTTCTTCTTTTTAATAGCGTAATTGAATTCACATTGTTTCTTTATTTTATTTTTAACCTGAACAGCTTATTGGTTTGAGAATAATATGTAAATTCAGAATAGCAGAAATTTTTTTTTTTTTTTTACTCCATTTAGTAATCGTTTTATTAATTTCCTTGAATAAAAATATACATTGGTAGTCTTAAAAAAATAAAAAGATTTAACAATGATTTGATGACCAAATTTCGTTGAAATTCCATTCTCACTTGAGACTATATACACCATCATACAAACACACAGACATACACAAAGACCAATTATGCACTGTTCAAAAGACAAGAGGATCTCAATTGAAATGACAATTTTTCCGAATCCATCGAGAGAGAGAGAGAGAGAGAGAGAAAGAAAGAAAGAGAACAAACCACCAACAATATATGTCGGCAAGACAGGGCCAATTAAGAGCGAGAGAAAGAGGCCAATAGAGAGGGAGAGAAGCAAGCTATGCCTACATACACACATAGACATATATATATGTATACAGCTCTTGGCATTCCGCGGTATTTCCGAGAAATCCGGCTTCTTCCTCCCACCGATTCGCGCGGCATATTCGAATGGGATATGCGTATATAGTCTCTCCCTATATACGACTACTACTACTACTACTACTACGTTCTATATTACATTTATATATAAGAACCATATACATCTATATCTACACCACAGACATATATACATATACTGCACTAATACAGACACATACGGGTATGCCTGCATTCCGGTGCTCGCGACATGTGTGTCATTCAAAACGTGATTCGCCTGCTTTAACGGCCTGTCGATCGAAAGAGAGAGAGAGAGAGAGAGAAAGAGAAAAATACACACTCGTTGTGGTGCCTATATACTTACTTGGATGATGCTCTTTCCCACTCTCGCAGTTTACTTATTGCGGCTTGCTTTTGCTCCCCTTTTAAATACTACCAACACCATCACCATCACCACCACTATCCTCATACCCAACTTCATCTTTGCTCTTATATAAAAAAGCTACCCTTCCGGTGTGTGAGGCTTTATTAAAATATAAATACCTGAGCTTCTTTTTGAGTTGACGGCTGAGTTGTGTTATATTTATGGGTTGGGTAATTAGTGGCGTGCCTAAGAATTGAATATGGTGAAAGATTGTGTTTATATATAAAGTCATGCTTTAGGTTTTGCGATAAAGTGAGGGAGAGAAAGAAACTTGATTATTTAGCAGGTTTTATATATAGTTTGAGAATTCAATTAAGTATTGTGCTAATTATGTTGATAATAGATAAGGAAAATAGTTGAAGGAATTGGTTTATTAATAAATATATCTAATTTTTAAATTAAGTATTTTCCTGTTCTTAAATTTTTTTTAATGATTTTTATAAAAAATTTATAGGCACAAATACATGAAATGGACAATACGCATATTTGAACATCCGCACTGTCAATAGAACAATAAAATATGAGGGAAGTTGGATCGTTATACAAGTTTGCATTTTCCTTATACATTCTTTGCTGTCTCGGTACTTTGCCATTTAAGAATTTCTCATACGCTGTTGTCACTGCCGTACAGAAAGGCAAGAATGACGAGGAGAATTTTAATTTTCTTTTGTCTCTTCTTCATATTCAGTATCTCAATATTTTTTATTTTAAACAACGCCGATGCATATAATAATACATAGCTACTTAAAAATAAACTTAAAGTTCAAATTTTTGTAACGTTATAATCCATCATGTCAAAATTACAAAGTAATTACATAATAAAATAAGCTCTAGCTATAAAGATATAGTTATATATTAATTGAAAATTAACAACGACAAGCTTTGAGTAGTGTAACTAGTTAATAACTCAATTTAATTATCACCCACACGCATAATATCTCTCAAATTTTCACAAATTTATTCCAAGAAAATGTAAACTTGTTTCGTGATGTCATTACCACAGTAGTCCAAAGGCGCGGCTCACACACAGCATTTCATTCATGAACAAGCGATGTACGTATACGCGAGAGAGTACCTATATATACAGAGCTTGCGGGACAGCAGCTTGAGTAGCAGCATATCCACCACTTGTGGGCTATATTTAAAGTCTATAGGAAGAAACGGGTGAGAAAAGAGAGACTTGACGAGACACAGGAAGCAGCCAACTCTCGACGTGCTCGTCACCTCTAAGTCTTTCTCTCTTTTTTTTTTTACCTCATACTTCTCTCATTTTCTTGCCACGTAACATAGATATATATATGAATACGATATATTTGTAAAAAGTTTTTCCCAGACTCCTGACGTTACAGATCGTTGTGTCGTGAGTATGCTTGAAAATATATGCAATTGACTCGAGCTTATTACGTATCATGCCTTGACGTATCCAATTTACGCTATTTGAGATATATTTCTTTTTTATCTTTTTTTTTTTTTTTTAATAATAACAAACTTAAATTAGCTTGTTTTTAAAAAATACCTCTAGTCAATTCTCCCACACATACACAATAATCTACATCTACACAGACCACAATGATAATATCCAACAAAATGTCCCATCTAATATACAACTCAATCAGACCAAATACGCCTTGCTTCTACAAAGCCTAAAATCACTCTCTCTCTTAAAATCGTTCACCGAAACTCTCAATTCCTCCCTTCTTAATCTTCTACTCTAAACGCGCAAAGATCCATCTTCCTAATAGCACAGCATTCGAAACGTCCGCGGTGTGGATAATGGCAGTGTAGACTCGGACGTGCGCGACTCACAACAGCAACAGCAGCAGCTCAGAAGAGTAGCCCGCGTACAGAAAAGAGATCACTATACGCTATAGAGATATGTATTACGTAACCAGAGTCGCCGTACGACTGCAATATTCCATGCACACCAAATGCTTGCTCGCATATAAGTATATATAGTATAGAGAACGTCGTCTGAGTGCGCTAATCGTCCTATTGTAGATGTATATATGAACGTGAGTTTCCCCTTTGTTTGGTATCCGTATTATATGCACTGGAGGTACATATACAAAGTATAGATATATAGCGGTGAAAGCTTTGCTTCTTAATAGACCATTGGTTTTGCTGTGCGTTATTACGCGCAAGTATAAACGAATGACATAGGAAAGGGTAAGATTGTATGAAGCTAAAAAGGGAAATGGAAACAAATACGCTAGTCTATTATGCGACTATGAATGATACTGTGAGTTGATGAATGCTATGTGAGTGTATTAAAGTTTTTATTTTTTTGTATTAATTTGGAAAATTTATTATAATGAGTTAATTAATATTGGCAACTGTTTAAAATGTAAGATCGTGTTTTTTATTTTATATGACCTTATTTTTGACGCGTGAGTTTGATGTAAAAATAAAAGTTTATTTTTTTTTTTTTTTTTTTTTTTTTTTTGTATATGCTTGCAAGAAATTCGAAAGTATACGTTTACGAATTTAATTGTGTATAACAGAATGAGTCATTGAAATCATAAATTTACATTTTAATATTAAATTGTATACGTATACGCTCATTCGAAAATTTACTAAATAAATATTTTTATTATTATTTTTTTTTTATTTCATTAACATTTGTAATAACAACTATATTTCTTCTAAATAACTGTTCATAAATTTTAACAAATTTTTTATTTAATGATATTAAAAGAAAAATATTATTCCACAAAACTGGTCTTACCGTATACTAAAATATTCATAATAAATTAATTCAATTTCATACTATTTAAATCAATTTCTCAAATTTACGTAATACACAATAAAAAATTTTATCTCTCATTTGTGATGTTATCATATTTCCCTTAAATTTTGTATAAATTTCGAAACTAAAAGAACATAGTAAATATCGTTTGACCAGATCACCAAAACACAATTTCAACATTCTCCAGATTTTAGCTGAGAATATAACGTGTGTGTTGGTACATAAAATATACGAATGCAGTTTTGTGTTGTAGGGCATATACACACACTGGATTCTCTTGGAAACCGGTATTGGAGAGAGAAAGAGAAGTTTGCTCTTAATCTTTCTGCGATTAATAACCGCATATAGCGAATCTCTGAACTTGTAAATTTGCTCTGAAGAAGACACAAAACAATATTTCATGTCATGAAATAGGTTAAGTACTTTGTTAATTATTTCTGATTTTTTTTTTCGGTAAGTTGTGGAAAATGTTATTTTGAGTTTTTTTTTTAAACATTTCATAAACGTGTGATGTTTACAAAATCGACAAGAAAACATTGTGATTTGCTTTTTTTGTTTTTTTGAAAAGTTTGAGCGACTGATGACACTTCAAAATATTTCTTTTCCCTGCAAAAAAAAAAACGCAATGTGTATTGAGCAAATAATGATGAAGAAACTTTTGTTATCTGTAAAAAGAAAAAAAAGAAAGAAGTCCTTACTGTTTTTTATTATTTTTTAACACGCATAAACAATAATTAAACTCATAAATGTTATTTTGGTTATGTGTTTTTGTATGCATAACAGCAAATTATATATTAATATGCAACGTAAGACTTCGTACCGTTACTATGACCTACACAACGATGAGACAAATACGGATATTCTAGTATTAATAATGGAAAATATATATTTAAAAAAACGTGAATTATTTTGATAAGTGTATAGAAAACAAAATATAAACTTAAATAATCATTAACAATATTAATCTGCAATTTAATACCACATGTTTACACTACATTTATAATAATAATAATATAATAATAATAATAATACTTAATCGAAATTTCTCCCTTTGAAGTATGAACTGCAAAGTCGTATTTTTTCATCAGGCTGAAGGTAATCCGGCATAAAATAAGGTATAAAAATAAAATAGAAAGAAAGACAAACAAAATTTTCGTTAAAAAACTGGCATACGAACATCGTTCCCTATTGTGCATTTCAAGCTTAAAATTTTGTATTTTTTTTTCTCTCATCAAAGCAAGACTTTAAGAAAAAAAGATAACATTGACCCTCCGAGATTTTAAGAAATCCTCAGCTTTTACGAGCCAGCGAGACAGAAAATCCGATTTATGGAAGTCCATAGCCTTCCATCAGAATAAATATCCCCCTTTATATTCACACGCGAATACAACATTAAAAACTCAGTAGCACTTCTTACGTCATTTTATCACCTTGAAAATTAACTTATTGATTCTCGAACTTTATTCGTCCTTTTTTTTCACTCACCTGTCCCAAAAATTTTCATACCACATTCTAATTGACTCTCACTCACATATAAGTGTACTCAAACAATTAATTCCTTGATTCGTTTTACGAGTGCACATGAGCCCGAAATAAATCACTAATTTTAATATATTCATGAATCTCATTTTTATTGGACCAAAAAAAACCATCATGGTGTCACAATCGCCACCAGTTTTTTAATTTAAGCACCCCTTCTTACGTATATGAGTGCCATCGAGAGCTTTCATTTTTTTCTTCACATTTCTCTTTCTCTCTTCTTATACTCGTGTCCTTTCACGTTACCGATCGTTATTAAACTCTTACCAAAAAATAATTATTTTTTAATATTTCATTAAAGCCAGTCCTGATTTTATCGCTGTATACCATCATTTTTATTGCTCACGCTTTACACGCGTACAAAACTACAGAGGGTGATAATTTTAAATAAGAGAGATAGAGAAAGAAAAAGAGAGAGAGAACAGGAAAACGATGACGTATTTATAAAACGATCTAGAACACAAGTTCGAAGTCAGTTCGAGAGAGAGACAAAATTATTCAAGCCGATAATACTAGTGACAGTCCTCTCTTTCTCTTCGAGAAACTTGCCCTTTTTAATACCAGACTCGTATCGAGCAATGCTAATACCTATACATACAAAACTTTTTACTAATAATTAGCCAAGGATTATTTCGGAGCGAGCAAACACGTTAAAGAGATTTACAGCATCGAAATCGCTGCATAAGAGAGAAGCCAATAGTATAGCTATATACGACGACCACAACAGAGAGCTTGGGGGCTCCTTAAGCTGATACAAGCACAGCTTACACACACACACATACACACACACATACACACACACACACACACACACACACACACACACACACACACACACACACACACACACGCGTGGTGCTACCAAAAGAGACAAAAAGAGAGCCAGCTATAAATCCAATCAGCGCAACTGAAATTAATGCTATATACCACTACCACCCCCTTCCCTATATACTCTCTAACCGATATAACCAAACTAATAAATTATAAAACAGCCAGGAAAGCCTCGTCGCCTCTAACTAAGACATTTTCCCGTTTGTCTTATCCGCATCAATTGTATGTGTGTTCACTATAGTATTCTCTCCCTCTCTTTTATGCCAGGTTGCGCATTATAAAAGCGCGAGCATAATGCGCAACAAGACTACATATATAGAGCAACTAAATCTTTACCTTGCTTTAGTTGCTGTAACAAAGACTATAGGATATTGGGACATGGGCGACATAGACGCAGTGTGTGTGTGTAAGCAAGAATATACCAAAAAATATCTGAGCACGTGTATGAGTGTACTTGGCGCCAGGAGTATTTTTATATATAAAGGAATGTAGAATGAGAAAGATTAACTTTAAGACTTGACTCTTTTATTTAGATTTTTTTGTAGCAGTGGAGAGAAAGAAGCATGGAACTTAAGAGATAATGTATGTTAGAAATTTGGATTCTAGAAGGAAATGATTGTTGATGTATAGAACAAATGAGTTGTACAGTGTGATTTGGTTGTTTATCTTGTTTACTCATTTTCTGAAATCACTTGTTTGTTTGAGTTTTTATTAGAATAACAAAAAAAGTATATAACAGTATAAAAGACAGTATAAACTTTAAACAACTATAATTAATCTTAATATTAGCAAATTCGGTTTATTTATAAGTAATATGTGTGCGAAATTTCAAGTCGATATCTTTATTCCTTCGAAAATTATCGCACGACAAAAAATCGTCACATACATGCACACACACACACACACACACACACACACACGCACGCACGCACGCACGCACATGCACATACATACAGACTTTTTCTAAAAATGCGTTTTTTGAATTCAGGAACCTTCAAAACGTCGAGAAAACAAAAAATAACGAATCGAAATTTTTCACTGTTACAAAGCTTTATCTTTGAGAAAGCAAAAAGAAACAATACGTGACAATGAAAGTACGTTAAATAAAAAATAAAAACTTTAGTTTGCGTGTACGCGTATTTACGGAATTGCAATCTATACTAATACATTTTCAAGGTTTTTTTTCTACCTTAAAAAAGAAAAAAAGTCTCTATACCACTATATTTTCCACGTGTTTATAAATTTTTATCAATTTTGTAATTTCAAAAAGTTTCCAAAATACGTACACATACTCATATATACACACACACAAATTTACTCAATACTCACCAGTAATATAGAAATGCTGTGTTCCCAAAAAAAAAAAATATAACAGGAATCTTGAGATTTATAATATTGACAATTTCGATAATACGGAAATATTTTGACTGTGTACCCGGTGAAAATGGTACGCGTAAAAGCAATGAAAAAACACTTTCATTACACACACCAAGAGTTACAGAGTCATATACAACTAAAAAAAAAAAAAAAAAAAAA
>JAPYZE010003010.1:0-17614 GCA_030522805.1 Leptomastidea abnormis | reverse complement strand
TATATATATATATATATACACGCGCATATACGATTGGCCGGGGGTCCCCGTGCGAAATTAGGACTAAAAAACGTGAGTCGCGGTATAATCCGTTTAACCGAATATGGAGCTTGGTATTTTAAAATATGGAAGAGAAAGAGGAAAAGGAAGGAATAGGATATAATATACGCGATATTATATTGGCTTGTTATATTGTCGCCAAGTTAAGGACTGTTATTATTTGTGTGTGTGTATATAGGATACGCATGTTCAATCGTTTCCCTTTTCTTATCCTATATTTTCTCTTGCCTATACTACCAATTTTATTTTTTATTTCTATATCTTACCAGTCAATGTATATAATACATCTATCGGTGTATACGGTGGAGACATTAGAGGGCACACACACACAGTAACTGCAGCATATATTGCTGCCTACATATCAAGATATACCATGAGTAAAAAAAAAAAAGAAAAGAAACAGTGCCGCTGGCATAATAACGTTTGTACATCACAAACATATAGAGCCGCCGCGTAATTTCTGATTCTGTAGCCTGTTATTTTCATGTAAAATATATTTAAAGATTTTTTACTTGCGAGAGGAGAGTATATACATATACAGTATAAGCGCACAAGCGCGACAGCAATCACATTTGATAACCGGAATTCAAGAGAAGGAGTTCTTCTCTCTGTCTTTCTTTTTTTATTTTTGCTATTTTTTTTTTATTCTTTTTAAAAGCCTTTAGGCGTGTATGTGCGACGTTTAAGTTAAAGGTTTTATATATACAGGAAAACTTGATGTTTACATGATACGACGATTTTAGAGAGATCGATTCTAAATATATCTAAAAGAGAGGAGAGAGAGCTTGATTGTTTATTGCCTTGAGCTGATCTTCAATTTATATATGGTTTGGCCTTTGAAGCTTATTCGATCGACGATACTATTCTGCTGTTATTTGATATTTTTTTCTTTTGTGATATGGTATATGGCTATAGAGACATGTTTTTTGTTAAAAAGTTTATCTTGATAAAATTATCTTGGTTATTATTAAATGTGGTTGGAAGCTATTTTGTTTGTACAAATTAAATAACAAAAAATTTTAATAAGGAAAATTGTTTTTTTGATTTTCTATTATCTTCAGTTTAAATCGTACATATATATCCACTTAATGAAATTTAAACGTTTTGTCTGCAGAAACCTGTATTCGAAATTTTGTATAGAAAATCCTAAAAACCTTTGAAATAGACGATTTAAAAAGTGAAAAAAAAATAAAACCGTACATTTTTTAAATTCTTACTCAATAACATCACATAACTTTGTCAAATAGCACAAACCATATTTATATACAAAATTAACAAGCTACGAATTCTTAACATCAATAACCTTTATTGTTTATTACAAATTCATTTCTCCTCATTCATTTTAGTATACTGCCCTTGACACGCCTAGAGGATGCACTTGCTGACAATAGATTACATATATTATCACCAGTCCATTATATTTTCTATCATCATCCCATTCATCAACACTTTTAATTTTTCACCTTATTACAATATCATTTTCTATTTTAAAACTTATTCAATTAAAACCCCAATACTTACCAGAAGCTATAATGAGAATCCAATTTTCTATTTTCGTTTTTCGCTACCAAACGTCAGTTAAAATTGCAAACTCTATTTGCCTCGTTGATCATGTTCCCTTGCGCTTGCGTGTTTCTTGTATACCTCGCGTGCACGCGAAAAACAGAAGCTGCGTTGAAAAGACAGGATAGGTATTTATATCAATATAAACCGTGTAAAACAAGTGCTATAGTGTGTTTATATGTATATTGTTAGAAAAATAATTTTTAAATAAGAATTTTTTTTATCTTAGGTTAGTAGGTTTTACTTAAAATTAATTTGGTGGTTGTATTTCGCGTATTAAGTCTATACTTGTTAATTAAATTTTTGAAATGTGGTAAAGAGAAATTTAATACATATAATGTTTGGGTCTTAATCAATTGGCCTTTGATCTTACGCTTGAATTAGTCAATCTATAAATTCAATTACAATATTCCTGGCCTTAATTATTTTAATATTATTTTAAATAAATTATGCTAAAAACATATTATAATTAATATAAAGTTATAAATACTTAAAAATCTATTAAAATTATAATTGATTAATAACTAATATAAAAATACTGTCCCAATTATACTAAGAAAAATTTTTTTCCATTGTTTTAAAATAAATATACAATTTTACAAACACCAAACTCACACAAAAATCAAACTTTAACCAATCCCCCCTAAAAACCAAAATATTCCAAAAATAAATTAAAATTAAAAAAAAAGTCTCACCAAACTATTGTAGTAGATACATATCTACATTCACACAAAAAAACGTTACCTCTGCTGCCCCAGTTTTCACGATATATAAGCCTCCACCTATACGTTTTCTCATATATACACATATACCTAAAACTAAAACGTTCATCCAAAATTTTCCTACCACCCTTACATTCCTCTTTTTCCTTTCACCACAACCCTCCTACACTATCCATCTCTTTTTCCAACCCCTAAAATAAAACAAAGTAAAATATAAAAAAAAAAGAAAAATCTTTCAAAATTTCCTCTCTAGGTTCTTTCTTTCTCTCTCTTTCTTTCGCATAGAGCAAGCACAAGCAGCTCGTCGTGGAAATGAAATATTTGCGGGCGAATTTCGCCTCTCGCGCTCTCCTCTTCATGAATAATTTCGGTCCAAAGAGGGTGGAGGAAAGAGAGAGAGAGAGAGAGAGGGAAAGAGGGTAGAAGAGAGGTAAGCATCAGTAGTAGAGTGAGCGAGAGAGAAGGAAAGAGAAGAGCTCGTCAGCCCGAGGGTACCCGCGAGCGTTAGCTATATATACACATCAGGCAAGCGGGGTTGGTTGGTGCTGTGGTACTGGTGGTAGTGGTAGAGTACGCGTTCCCCAGCACACGGCTCTCTTTACCCTCGGGGTACTCGGTTCTAATTACGGCGCAGAGAGAGAGAGAGAGAGAGAGAGAGAGAGAGAGAGAAGCCTCTACATCCACGAAGCGACTGCTGCTGCTGCTGCCCGAAAGAGGAGAGTGAGTGAGAGAGAGAACAACTCGTGCGGGTTGCTGCTGCTGCTATGCCTGGGGGTCAGGATGGCCCTCGGGCCTCTTGCTGTCTCTCCCCGTACATATACCCCTCTTTACCCCTTCGTCTCTCTCTCCCTCTACTGCCTGTAATATACCCTCGAGCATAGCAGCTTTCTGCGCGCATCTGTGCTGCTGCTGCAGTGAAACGAGAATGGCTCACTCTTTCTCTTTCCATGGACCGCGGGACGCAAAGTTTTCGAAAGAGGAATGAAGAGAGAGAGAAAGAGAAAGATGAGGGCTGGGACCGATCTGCGTTATCGTTGTTGGAGTTTCTTTTTCTCTTTCTTTTTTCGCTTATATACGTCCTCGAGGCGAATTTCTTACGTCATTCTGTGCTAGTGTATATATATATTACGTTTTCCTCGAGGATTTCTGATGATGATTTCGTTCTTTTTACTGGCCTTCGTTGATGTTACTTATACTTCTTTTTTTTTAGTATTTCTTTCTTTGGTCTCGATGGTTTTTGTTATTATTATTTTTTTTTTTTGCCCTTTGGTAATATGTTGTATTGGTTCGTTAGAATTTCTTTTTTTTTTGGTTAATTAATTATAAGAATTTTGTGTGGTTTGATTTGATTCTCTTTTTTTAAGTTTTTGATTTACTTAAACAAATTGTATGTACAATATATTTTGGAATAATTAATTTATTAACAATATTTTTATCTTAATTTTTTTTCTTTTTTTTTATTCAAATTACACTACATTGTAAACAAATAAAAATGCTATATTAAAAATATCAAGCGAAATTTTCCAAAACAGGATACAAAACATGAAAACATGAAATCTGACCGGTTTACACTTAATAACCATTTACAATCATGTAAATCCAAATCCCTAAAACTAATCTTTTAGAAAATAAAAAACATACAGACTATGAACATCCTATGGAAAACATTAATTAATAAGCCTCAACGAAAAACTATTGCACGCTTACAATTTATAAATAATAAATCTGGGCCCCCACGAAGTTATCGTTAATTTTTTTTTAAGATCAATCCCATTAATAATCCGTTATGGGACCAGGCTATACAGCTTCTCTTTTTCTTCTTCTTATTTACACACCATATATAGCTATAGCCATATTATGCTTGCACACACGCGGATGCCGATAAATAAAACGTCCTCGTTTCCGTATTTTATTTACAATCTCTCTTCATTAGAATCTCCCCCTCCCCTTCATCCTTCCTTCTCTCCTTATCTCTAAGCTAAGCCGCGAGGGCTAATGCAGTAAAAGCAGGCCTCGTGCATTAATAAATCTCTAGCGCAGCTCCTCGATTTCTAATTAAATTAACGATCCCCCCCCCTCCCTTCTCTTTCTTTTTTATTTCTTGCTTTTTCTATTTTGTTTCTTTACATATATACAAATCGATCCGATAAAGGCTGAGTAGTGAATGCTTATGGCTTGCTTATGTATATCGCGAGTGTTGTGGAAGCGAAGGCATATTTTCTTGGGTATATATAGGATAAACGCAATATATCCGGACTGAATCTGCGAGTTTTAAGATGAATAAAATTATTTGCTTACAAGATTGCTTGAGCTGATGTATCTAATTGAAATTGAGGTAGATTATTTTTTATTTTATTTTATTTAATTGTAAAATTATTAATGTACGCTGCTAATAAGTAATTACTTATTTATTTTCTTGTTTGTGAAAAAAGATTACAATTTTTCTTTATACTTTTACGTCTCTTTTATTTATTATCCTTTTATGGAAAACAGTAATTATAGCGCAAATAAATTACTACAGAACTTATTAATTAAAATTCAAATTATTTTGCAAAATTATATTAAATCATGTATTTTACGTCAGTATGAAAACATTAAAATATTTTTAAATATTAATAATAATCAACGTCATAATTTTGCGTAATAACAAGCGTCATTCAATTCTAATTAAGCAAACTCTTATTTATAAAAATACATTTTCTATTAAATGATAATCATATTATTATTTCCAAAAAAAAAAAAATTTTTTAATTGGTAAAAAAAATAAAAATTATAAAATCATAAAATTAAATAATCAACATAAATAAATTTTACATTTAAATAACCATTTTTCAAACAAAAATTAAAAAATCAAAATTTAGTAATCACAATAAAATAAAAATTAAACTCTTAATCAAAAACCTTATCATATAACCCAATACACCTAAAACCACAATCCACCACAAATTCAACATCAAACTTTACTCAATTCGGTCAAGAAACACACCACCACCATCAAATCTTTCACCCAAACAATCACTTCACCTCTAAAGTATACCACCATACAGGCATTCAATTCTCCTTTAACTTAACCCGACATCAGCCATAATATACACATGTACCTATAGTGTATATCTCATAGATAATAAAGTAGCAACCAAGACTTTAAAAGACTATTACAAGACACACGAGCTTCTACACGTCAAGTATCACATATACAACATCAACATTATATACAGAGTATGTCTTTAAGGATCATATAGCAGGTTTTTCTCTTGGTGACGTTAGTTGACATGATATATAAAATGAAGATGACAACTTTAGAGACGTGTGTCTGTGTCACTTTGGTGTTCGATATAATAAATCCGTCAGAAAACAGTAGCACCAACAGCATCTTAGATGACTCTGAGTAGAGTGAGTAAGAGAGAGAAAGAGAGAGAGCTAAGATATACGTGCCAGGGTAATTAAGCTCGACGAAGAGAGTAAGAGAGAGAAAAAGAGCCCTCGAGCCTCTTTAACTTTTTCTTTTTCTCTCTCTCTCTCTCTCGGTATAAACCGTTATGTACGCGTGCCGGACATCCCCTTCTGTTCGTACGTAGCATTTTTTTCGTTTTTTCTTTTTTTTTTTTGCATGGAACTTGGTGAGGCTACTCTTGTTGGCCGATTATAAAGCGCTGCTAATGGGCACGTGCTTGACTCGTGCGTATATATATACGTTATATGAACGTCATGGAACAGGCGTAATTTTATGGGAGATGGAAGGAAGGTGTGTATAAGGAGGGTAAAAGACGTTTGGTATAAGGTGTGATGATCTTACTGGGTGAGATTCGGTGAATATTTAATTATTTATGCGGGTCGGGGTATTTTTCTTGTTACATACGTTTATTTTTTATTTATTTTTTTTATTTTTGTCTTGTTTTTTGAGGAGTGGTTATGTGAATTTAAGTATTATATTTTGGGATAATCAATTTGATTTTTTTTTTTTTATGAAAAGGGTACTGTATGTGTGAGAAAGTTGTATGTATGTGTGATATACTGTAAAACGATTAAAAAATGAGTTTAATTAAATTTCTTTTTCTTTTTCGTGTGTGTATGAGCGGAATTAGAGACGGAAATTGAAATCAGGGTAATTGCTCTGTTATAAATGGATCCGTTGCCAATGTAATAAAAGAATTTCGTCTTGTGAGTATGTATATGTATAGTAATAAAATTTATGGGTCAACGTAATTCTTTTGTTCGGTTTACGATATATTTATGAATTTACTTATAAGTATATAAGGAATTTTTATTTTTATTTTTTAATGACTTTTTGATGAAATTTTTTCTTTTTACCAAGAAAATTATACAATCTGTCTTCATCATTAAATTTTTACTCAAAACTGTTACTCAATCAAAACCAATTAAAACCAATCAATAAATTTAAAAAATTCAAAATCTGAATTTTTATTTGTAGTCAATTCACTTAACAAAGTCAATCAACCTCAATTTAAACCAAGACAACCCAAAGACCAAAAAATTTAAGTAATTCTTATTTAATCCTCTAAAATACTTCTAGTGCATCGACTGCTGACAATATCGACATTCACTTACTTAGTCCTTTTAACCCAACTTTAGCATCTTAATACCTTAAAGCACAGCCTCACCTCTCAGTCAATTCCAACTCTCTTTTTTCTTTTTTAACCCCATTTCTTTTTCTATCACCACATACATATCCAAGAGAAAAAGAAAGAAAAAAATCTTCTGCGCATCTTTCAACGCTCGGGGGTAATTGGCCTGAGGCGACGTATCGTCTTTGTGGGCGCGGCATTTCTGCCTGCTCGCGAGAATCCGGCCCTCGCTGGAAAGAGAGAAAGAAAGAGTCTCATTAGCGGGAAGCTGCATGCCGTGTGCCGATGAGGCCAATTGCGAGAGAAGCAAGCGCGAACGAGCTGAAATTACTTTGCTTTGCGGTGATGAGAGTGAGAGAGAGAGAAACCGAATTTGAAATGACCGGATGATGTGCTGTATACGGATTTTTAAGCCCAACTTGTTGGGGTCTATAATTTTATATGTATGTTTGTACCTATATATAAATATATATATTTTTTTTGTAGTAAAAGAAAAATTGTGTGGTGAATAGTTGGTCGTTTAAATTTTTTCTGATATGATTCTTTTGAATTTTGAATTCTTGGTACTTGTTGTATGTAAGAGTGGTTGAAACAATTTTTGATTGTAACAATATTGTGGTTGTTAAAAAAATATGTTACTAATGAGATATATTCGAAAGTTTACAGTATTGATTTTGTTTTTAATTAAAGTTTTTTGATAATACAGTTTTTGAAAGTTTTTGAAATTTTATTGAATTTTATATATGGGTTTTATAATATTGTTTAATTGTGTTTTTAGCATATTATTTAGACAATAAATAAAATATTGTTTTTCTATGACTATTTAATAAAATAGTTGTGTTAATGATAATGATTTAATGAAATATCATTATTTACATTTACGAAAATGTCAGATATTTTTAAAAGTATTAAAATATCAAATTTATCAAATTGTTAAAATTAATTAAGTAATTAATTATGTTTTACAATTATAATATTAAAAGTTTAAAATTTGCATATCCTATGGCAATTTATCGTGGCATTATGTAATATTGTAATGCTTTATTTATTTATTTATTTAATAAATAAATAATGTTTTGATTTAATAAATTATAGTACAACAAAAAGTTTTGATTTTGGTCATAGTATTTGTGAATTTACAATATTATCATTTTAACAATTTTATTTATTCATCAAGTAATTTAAGGGTACTTGAAACTTAATATTATTTTTAATTTTGACATTTGTTAAAATTGATTGCATAAAAAAAATTTTTGTGTAGGTACAAATGACATTATTCGAAATAATTATTCAAACAAAACTACTTAAATAAAAAAAATCAATAAAAAAATAAGTAAACAAAAAAATTATAAATGCAATTTGAAAAAAACTTCACATCAATATAAATCACAAGTGTCATCAACAACACAAACTTTACCATAAAAACAAATTTTTAAACTCACCGTTTCTGGCACGTGGGCTCCAGGTTGACGGCTCTACGTACGTCCACGTTGCTTCGTTACTATTCAAGCTTCTTACTTTAATCCGTTCCTCTCACACTAAATATCTTCTTGCTAAACCACTCCAGTTTCAACAATATCAATCCCACATCAGTTTACATACGATCAAAAAATCAATTTAAATACTATATAACCAACACGTGATCAACTTTTTAGTATAGAAAAATTGTTTCAACCACACAGTATGACAATTACATTCAAAGTATCAATAAAAAAAATAATGACAGACACGAGTTCACGAGCCACAATTGCGCAGGCGAGTACACAAAACACATATACACATTTACGCACAGGATGGGGTATAGTGCGCGCGAGGCAACGGCCCAACTCGAACTGACTCGAGATAGAAGCGAGAGCTATAAACGCGCGAGCGCCAACACTTTTCTGCAGAGTATATATAAGCTGTATGTATGAGTATAGGTCTCGGCTGAACTCGGTTTTCTCTCTCTTTCTTTCTCTGCGATTGGCTGGCTTGGCGCGCCTCCAAAGCGTATATATAGGCTATATGGAGAAGAGAGAAAGAGAGATGGATGGGGTATATATACATGTTGGAGAGATGCGCCTGGTTGTACGCGCATTCGAGACCACGTGTATGCGGATTTGAGAAAGAGAAAAAGAGCGAGGGAGAAGGGGAAGAAGAAAAAGAGAGCTTGCGAGTGCATGGCAATTGCTGAGCTTTTAAACGAACCCGGGATTTTTCGATTGCGCGATTAGTGTGGTGGTGGTGGAGACTTTATTGCTTGGAGGTATAAAAAAAAGGTGAAATTATAATTTTAAAGGAAGGTATGAGGGACACTTGCTTATTATGTTTATGAGGATAAGATCGTTAAAAAGTAATCAGATGAAGAAAGTCTAGAATAAAAAAAAGTAAACTGCAGTTACTGTGCAAAAGTGTGTGTTACTGAAAATGACGTACGTATGTGACCTGAGGGTAATTAAATAATTGACACTTTTTTTTCTTTTTACCAAAATGTTTATTAGAGATAAAAGAAAATCTAAAAAAATCTAAAAAAAATTTAGCAATAGGTAAGCTGAATAAAAGCAAAAGATGTGCTTTTAAGCTTTCAAGTTCAAAACTTAATATGATTTAATGATGTTGCAAGCACGAATATTAGTTTGTAATGGAACATTGTAACATGCCAAAATATATAATGACTTGCATTAATGCAACATCTGCAATAGATTCTGAAATAAGAATTATAGGAATTATAATGGAACAGCTGCCATAGTGCAAAGCCCCGGGCATTAGCCACGAGCTATATGAGAAAAGATAGAACAGACGTAGCTGAATTAAAAAAGTCTTATATTAATACGAAATATTTTGGAGTCATAATGTTTTTAAAAAATATTGAGCTCTGCCAATTTCTCAATTACTTCTTCGTTTTTCTTCAAATATCAAGAAAAAAATTATCACAAATTAGCTTGACATCATTACAAAGATCCTGAATCTCTTCTTATATTTTTTGTAAATTATATTTCGAAACAAAAAAATAAAAAATAAAAAATTGCAATTTGTCGAGAGAATAACAGTCCAAATAAGAAACGATACTTCTTTTACTATACGAACAATTCACCTCAGGCTAAAAATGGCAGAAAATGTGACGCAAAAAAAAAAAAAAAAATCGTCGCCGAAAGCGAAAATAAAAAGAAGAAGAGTGGTGGTAGAAGTAGAGAAAGCATTTGCGAAATATATATAAAGAAGACACGCCAAGGTGTGTGCAAAGAGACACACACACACGCGCGCATTTTTGTCGATGTGTGGTGATGCTGGTAAAAGAAGGGGGGATGAGGTATCGGGTAAAGTAGCTTTAGGCGAAATTGGCCATGGCCGACAACATCGTTCGGAGAGAGATTAGCCCTGGGCGCTGCTTTACCAAAGCCACTCTAAGTATGTATGTATGTGAATGTATGTATGTGTGAGTAAATGCTGCTGCATTTACGCGTATAGAGATGGCTTTCGTGTGTGCCTTGGATGTCCATGATGATGACGACTGTCTCGCGGGCAGAAACGCGGAAAGGGTATGTGTGTGTTCGACGAAAGATGAGATAAATATATTTTTGGAAATTGAGGAATGCTGAGTTATTGGTTTTAAGTGGTCTAATGAAACTATTTGATATTTTTTGGATGTCTAATGAGATGATAAATGGCATATGAGAATGAAATGAAATTTGGTTGATGAAACAATATTATTTATTGCAGGTGAATTTTTAAAAATTTTTTTTTCTAAAAGCTGATTTTGCTACTTTGAATATAACCCAAGATAAAATTTGAAATTAAGTTAGAAAAGAAAAATTGACAAAAGAAAAAAACTATCGGTTCACACGACACAGTTCGCTAAAACCATTCAATTATAAGAAAATCATCCTCGAAGATTCACCAGAAAAAAATTTGAAATGCTGATTATTCATGAAACTACTATAAATCGGTAAGCATCTTGGGGTCTAATCGGGCACTAAACTGCCGCAAAGAAGCCAAGGAAAAACGTGGTTACTACCACAAGAAAGTAAAGAAATAAGAATAAGCCCTACAGACGTTATATAGACTGGCATATATAAGAATAAAAAGAAGAAGAAGAAGAATCAGGCAAATGCGTCGCCGAAAGCCAACCATGAAACACGAAAACGTTTCATACCGCTATACTCTATACACATCACAACATACACACACACACACACATTGCAAAATTCGATGAGACTTGACTTGCATTTATGCGCAAGGGGGTTAAATCGTGAGTCTTCTATCTTTCTTTCTCTTTCTCTTCGTCTGTGGCTCTCTAAAAGCCTTGTGGGAAAAACTGCATCGGCACGGAATATCGCGAAAGGCGAGTGAAAAGTCTTTCTTTCTCTTACTTATACTCAAGCGTTGGATTATATTATGTGTGCCCTTCGGTACTAACTTTTGCGTGTCTATAATCTTTGGTTGAATAAGATTTATGGAATATATAAAAGTATGGCATATGTGGACAGTAAGATTGTTTGGGAAATATTTAATAGTGTCGATAAAGTTTTAGGAATTAGAGTTATAATGTACGATTGGTCTTATTGATATAATAAATATAAACAATTTTGAAGTTAATTTGATAAAATTTATATTTCTTTTTAGATAAATTTATTATACATATAATTACATAGATACATATTTTACAGAAACAATCAACCCAGTAAAATATTCATACTAATTTACATCTTTCTCAAAATCATCTAAACACATTATACACAATCAAATATCATTGAAGTTCTTCAGGTATAATAGGTTCAAGCTCATCATTTCCAATCTCCATTTCCACAGCACTATTTACCAAAGGCTGCGAATCCTTTCTTAAATACTCTATTAATTCTGGATTCAATTCACCCTCACTTATTTTTCTTATCTTCCGTTTAACTTCAGCTAAATCATCTTCAAGTTCTTCCAACTCCTCCATAATATCATCCATCAAATCATCCACACTTTCCGATTCACCACTTCTCTTCGAATTCTTACAATCACTCAAATTTGGTAAATTTTTACCATCTTTACAATACTTAACCCAACCAGGCCAATGTTTAAGTCCTTCATTTCTAAATATCAAATCAGCACAAATAATATCGTCCTGGATATCATCATTTGCAAAATCGTCACATTTTTTATTACAAGTACCACCAGGTCTGTAACGACTGCACCATTTGTCGCTGCTTATTTGAAATACACCATATGAGTAACTAGCCTTACTGCCGGGGCCTTTTACTAGTGAGGTGTTGAATTGACCGTCGTATTGCATAACGCATACGAGATGAGCGATAAATGATTTGTCAACGACTTTTGATTTTCTTAGTTCCTTGTCTGCGTCGCATTTTTTTAGAATCCGTCCGGATACTGGGTTGTGGGTGATAAGCATGCATAAAGTTAATGCTAATAGTATGACTGCTTTTGTATGGGTGGACATCCTATAATATGATTATTTATTAGTTTACTTTTTTCTGGTATTAATATTAAATATTTTTATTTTTAAAAAAAATTTTAATATATTTTTATCATACTATGTTCAAAGCTACGTTAAAGATCTTAATACGTAATGTAGCTTTGAGATTATACATTCTTGTAATCAATAAGATAAAGCGTAATACGGTTCTTAAAAAGAATATGTGATATGAAAAAAATCATACTAATCTTATTTAGTAATTAGTAAATAAACTTTTTATCGTTATTTTAAAAATCGAAAAATCTTGGGAAATAAAAGTAAAAACATTTTAAAATTTTCCTATTTCTCTTTTATTTACGTTTGCTGTTGCTACCGAGTTTTCAATTATCAATAAAGAAAATCTTATCTTGAGATTATATGAATATATTTTTTGTGATAATATTTATTCATTTTAATAATTTTTGTATTAGTGTTATTTTAAGTACGGTGCATTTTGTACTCATATTTATTTATTTTTTTTCTTTAATAAATTAATGCTTTTAAAAAAATTAAAAGATACTATTAATTAGAAAATAAAGAAAAGTTAATATCCCGGACAGTATTATCACTTGAAAATAGCAATAATTTATTAATAATTTGAATTGCACAAATACTAAAACAATTAACTAGTATATAATTTTGCTACAAAATTGTTTAATTTTTGCTTAAATTATTTTACGTAAATAATACTATAACAAAAATTTAGATCACAAATCAAAAAACATTGTTAAAATACTCACGTTATATTATCGTGTTCGTAAAGCAAGATCGGTAATAAACACTTGATTAAACGATGCAGTTAATGGATATTATCACCCGACAACGAAGTTATGTACTCGCGTAAACTTATTTATACATGTTTATAATCAATCAGATATAATAAGAGATGCTCGACTGGTGCTAGAGTATTAAGATAAAAAGAAAAGACTGGTGGGGACCTTGAGCTTGGTTGGCTACTCTTCTGATAAGTTATTAACGTTTACTTTTTTATTTTCTTTATATTTTTAATTGAAACTCATAATCGATGAGATTTAAAAAAAAAGGTGGGAAATTACGAACATCTTATGCGAATAGATTGCTCATTTTCCTTGCATTTCTATTGCTTACAAGGAACTAAATCGTTTAATACTTAAACTGAAATATAAACTAATTATAGAGTGTTATTTAATAAATTTTGTTTGTCGATAAAAAGATTGTTTTTATCAGTTATGATTTAAGGTATTAATATTTTCCACGTTGATTGAATGCTAGTAACAAAGTTTATTTTTATAAAATGACAAAGATTGTACATATACCTTTTTAAAAAATACTATAACATACATTATTATTGAAACTTACATTATTATATACCTTTTTAATTAGTCAATTTTTTTATAAATTAAAATAAACAATTACAATTTTACACCACGCTATTTATAATTTAAAAATTCTTGACAAAAAATTTTTAAAACATTTTATACAACACATCCTGGAACAGGATCAATCAGTTTTCTAAAAAGAGCTGGTACACTATCATAAACAACATCTTCATCAATTCTTTCCAATTGATTATTCTCAGATATTTCTTGAACCACTTCTAAATCTTGAACATCGTCGTCACCTTCATCAAAATTAATACCCGGACACTTGCTAATATCAGGCAAATTATTTTTACATTTTGTTGCATATTTGGGCCAATATGAAAAACTGTGTTTATCAAATATGGTCTTAGCACATTTTATATCATCCATTAAATCATTGTTCGCGTATTGTTTACACTGTTTATTACAAATACCTCCAGGTCTGTATTGACTGCAATAATTTTCGCTGTCGATTTGAAAAACTCCATATGAGCAACGAGCTTTATGTAGTGGTCCTGTGACTAATGACGTATTGAATTGCCCCTCGTGCATCATTATGCAAACTACACTTGAGAGAAAAGATTTACTGAATAATTTTGTACGATGGACTTCTTTAGCAGCTTCACATTTATCGAGTATACGAGCTGAGATTGGGCATAGTAAGATTGTGAATGACAGAAACGTAAGAAGGATTGATAATTTTGTGGGTATGGCCATTTTCTGAAAAAAAAGAAACTAGTTTTTAGACGTTTTACTGAATTAAATTATTATTGATAAAAATAGTTTTCCAACAAGTTTTTTTGTGTTTAATAAATTATTTTGTTATTTATAAATATTAAAATTATTGAAAAATAAAAAATTTATTACGATCAATTAACATAATGGAATGATCTAGCATTAAAAATTAAAATAAGATAATAATTTTTTATTATTTATAAACGTTACTTTCAATAATTATAAAATCAATACATTACTTACGTTTTTGTCAAGCAGCTGGTGTCTTTTCAAATTCTAACATTCAATTAAGAAGATCCGTTTAAATAATGAAATTCTAAGATCGTTATTTTTATATTTAGATAGTAACAATGTAGTCATATTGATAAATTGTTTGGATAAAAATATTTAGATTTTAAGATTTAGAAGTAATCTTATCATTTTAGATATAAAAAAATATTTTTGTTTGATCTTTTCATTTGCAATGAATGACATATGTGTTGTTTGTGTATTAAAACTTTTTTCTAATGAAATTGACTAATTTACTTCTTTGACATTTTTTTGTCCCTAAACATGTAAATAGAAGTATCAAGTTCGTTATAAATTTTTATTTATCTTGTAGCTAATAAATCAAAACTCGATCTTGTGTAGATTTTTCATAATATAAGTATCTCTCAAAATCTTGAATGTCTTAGTTAATAGAACGACAGTTTTATAATCCACAATCGTGGGTTCGATTCTGGCATCCATTAACCGAGACATTGCACGAGTACTCATAAGCTTAATACACTCAATAGTGTCAAATGGCTTTGTATTTTAAATAATTTCTGTTTAATTTAAGCAGATTTTTTAGATTATCAGATAATAGATTTAAGATAAAAAAGACTTATGAGTCAGTATAGAAATCTCTTAATAAGTTATATTAATAAATACTTGTTCATCGGTACTTACAATATAATTATATCTTAGATAATTTTAACTCGTTTGTAATAAGGTGACTAATGAGATAATTTTATAATCATGTGAAAATTAAAAGATAAAATTTAAAAAGTTTTCAATATAAAAATTCAAAAAATTTATACACCTAAATAATAATTAAAAATTCTTAATGCTTTCTAAAAAAAAATTAATTTTAATAATATTAAGAACTCCATTTCATAATTATCTAAAAAATTATAATTCCTACAGCCTTCCAAACCACACACACAAAAAAAATCCCTGTCTCATTGCACTAAATTACAGTAGTGTCATTTTTATCATGTAAAAAGAAACTGCACATACATATCATATATATAGGATGTGCGCTTTCAAGCAAACGTACAGGCGCATATAATCCTTGTCAGAGAGAAGAGCATAATGGTGGTCACATTGCTGCCGGGCTTTTTATCCCTCCTTCTCTTTCCCCATGCTACATATTCAGAAACAAGCATGTACCTTTCCTTCTTCATACAGAGCCATATATATATATATATATACCCGCGAGGTCGAGTCTGACTGAACTGACTCTTTCTTTCTTTCTCTTTCGCGTACAAGTAAGAGCGAGATGAAGAAAATAATGCGATGTTTTTTTTACCCCCGCGATATATATACATATATGTATACATACACGCAAAGCTAAAGAAGAAAGAAAAAGAGATAGAAGATTGTACTTGCATGTGCCGTGAGTCCAGGCCGATTTGCCTTGGAGCAATTTTGTCAGACCGACCTAACGGCCAGAGAATATATATATATAAGAGTAAGCAAGAAAGCAACATTACCCTTCGGGGTTTTCACATATTTTAGGGCGCACCTTTCCGTCGCCCTTCTTTTCCATACCCCCCCCCTCCCCTTACAAGTATTATACTCCTTGCCGTGGGTCTTGCGCGAGTACTTGCATTCAAAATTTTTATGGTATACAGATTTACAAAGGTCGTTGTTTTTTTTAATTTGCTGCCTACGAGTGAAAGAAAGGGGAAGAAAGTTTTTAGGGCAGGTAGATAAAATGAGCATTTGGAATAACTCGAAAACTAACAAATTAATAGGTTTAAAATTTCGCGTAGGGGAGTACAAAATTTTAACAATGCAGCACGTGCACTACGTACAACGAATACCATAACCGAAGCAGAAAGAGAAGGAGAGCCGGGGGGACGCCAACTTCGTTGCGACGCTTCCCCAGGCTCTTTAGTCTCGGAGTGCCAGTCAGGCCAGACCATTACGATTTGCTTCATTAATTCCCGTAATTACGCATCTCATTTGCACCTTTACGTTTTACTTTTAGTTTCGATCAATTTTATATTAATTAAAGATCTGCTCAAAGTAGATTATTTTTTGCATTTAATATCGATCATAACAGTTATACCTAAGTGACTTTGTTGTCCTTAAGTGCAGAGTTTTGGTATTTCAATATAAACTAAAAAATAGTTGTGTAAGTTTAGTGCGTGAACCTTAGTTACGTACTTACAAACAATTTCATACGTTTAATTGATTAAGAATTAGACTACCGAATTAAGGAAGAATAGACTTAACAATTTAGGTAATAAGGTTATACCTTTGAAATCGAATATCTCCATACTACTTGTCAATCATTAAATTGTTGGATCATATATTTACCGAAGAACAATTTGTAATACAGTTTATATTCAAGTTTTTGTAAGTACAGTCGTCCCTCCTTATACGCGGTTCCCGTATATACGCGAATTTTGCTCATACGCGGTTGACCAATTGCGGCAATCCCTTGCTATACGAGGATTTTGTTTCCGCTATACGCGGATTTTTTCGTTGCAGCAAGTTTAAATTTATTTACGAACCTCATTTTCCCGAATTGATTCTAGAAAACAATTAACAACGTCATGGCACAAAATCCCACCCATGACTGGATCTTTACAATTGAAACAAAGTTGTTAATTAGTTTTACAAGTACATAAAGATTTGTACAAAAACTATTTAAAACAAATAAAACAACCTGAAATTATACAATTTTATTGATAATAAAAAAAAAAATTTTATCGAAAATGATGCGTATTTTTCGTATTGTCGGAACGTAACCCCCCATTTCCCATAAGCCACGGGTCTTCGTATACGCGGATTCGGTATACGCGGCATCTTTCCAGAACGGAACCCCCGCGTATACGGAGGGACGACTGTACTTCAAATAACATATATATATATATATATATATATATATATATATATATATATATATATATATATATA
>JAPYZE010003009.1:0-14229 GCA_030522805.1 Leptomastidea abnormis | reverse complement strand
GCGAGCGAGCGAGCGCACTTGCGTAACTTGAAAATTACGGCTGGTAATTTTGGGGATGGTCGACGTTGAATTATAAATTTTCGATTCGCTGCTGGATTAGCTTTTGAGGTAAAATTCTAGGGGTGGTGGTTGTTGATGAAAATATGTGCTGTGTGAATCTGTTTGTGTGAGTGTTTTTGTTGTTAATATGGGTACAGGAGAGAAGAGGGAATGGATCGTGTCTAGGAATTTTGTTAGAAAATTGATAACGAGGTCTCTTTGGTGTTATTTTTGTTAAAATTAAATTCTATTAAATTTGTGTTAAAATTTTAGTTTAAATATTTCGGTTTGAATTACATTTGGTCAATGCAATATTAAATTATTAAACTCAAGTGTTCATTTATATTACGTTAAATATTATTGTTGAGATAGTTATAATTATTAAATAATATTATTGTATTATATATACGTTTTCGAGCTTTTTAAACATTTATCGTTACAAGTGTAATTACCGTGTATTAACAAATTTGTTAAATATTTCAACGATGTAATAGATAAATGTAACGAAAGCTTAATTTTAAATAACGTAGCAGTAAAATATCCTTGATATGTAAATTAATAAATTTTAATATCTGCAAAGAGATAAAATTACAAAAAAATTTCAATATTAATAACTTAAGCATCCCGTAAATATAGTTATTATAAAAAAATTTAATACTCTCGCTATTTGCATTAAATTGACTATTAATTAAGTAACATAAATATAATTCTACAAACGTAATTCTGCAAATAACGAGAAAATATGATTTTCTCCAAGATTTAATATAACGAAAACTCTCTCTACGAATATCATCTTCAAAAGGTTTGTTTTCATATAAATAAATATAAAGCCATCATCTCGCAAGTAAATTACAAGCGCAGTAGCTGATTATAATCATACATGCTAATCAACGCTATGTGAACTAAATTAAACGTACAGCTATGCTGGAGAATGAGAATATGAGAGAAAATGAATTTTCTCGTTTCTAATATCGCACTTTGTAATATGCTATAGTACAGAGCCAAGCTTTTACTCAATGTATTACTTGGGCTCTACTCTTTTTTTGCCAAAGGTATATAGTGATGGTACGCTGCACACATGCCGAGAGAAAAAAAAGAGATAGAGTATGAAGAGAATCACCATCTTGCTCTCTCTCTCTCTCTCTCTCTCTCTTTCATTCTCTCCTTTGCAAAGGGAAGAGAAGAAAAGGGGGTGAGAGTTGGAGTAGGCGATTTTGCCGAGAAAAAGCTTTTTGGTCTTCTTAGTGGAAGATATTACTATCGGTCCCAATGGCGCAGTTAAATCTGCGGAAAGTACTTTTTGGTCGCGTGTGTGTGTGTGCAAGGATGGACCTTAGGTTGAGTGTATATGCTCTCACTCCGAGTACGTACTACGTATGTACTACCGAGTGGACTAGCACTTATTGAGCAAGCCTTTTGGATTATTACTTTATACTTGCTTTTCAGCTTCTTCTTATATACTTTTTTCTTTTGACTTTTCTTTTTTTTTCTACTTTTTCTTTTTTGAAAGCTGTCGTGTAAAATTGAAATTTAAAAGAGTTGATGTTTTACGTTATGATGTTGATTTGAAACGTGTTTGATTTCTTATATAGGATATTATTTTATTTGTATAATCTATAATATACTTGCTTAATTGAATTTTTAAAATTGTGAAATTTTATTGTAAGAGCTTTTTATCAGATTTATAAATCTCAATAATAGATTCTTTTATCCATAGTTAAAAAAATTGCTAAAATTAAAAAAAAACACAAATACTATTTCATAAAAAAAAAAGAAAATTTCAATCTGCTCAATTTCCATTGTTTTCCACGATTTTTTTATTTACTTTTATTCATATTTTCATGTAATATTAAAAAAAATATATAAAATCGTTTAAAAAGTAAAATCTGTACATTTTTTTTTATTTTTTTCATTAAACTCAATTTCAATATCAAGACTATTTTATACAATATAAATACAGGAAATGAAAACTCGTACATAATACTAAAAAAGTAATTCAATCCCATACTCAGTTAACATAAACTATCTTACTATTATCCTACATCCCTAGCCCAGCCAAAAAACTCACTCTCTTTTTCTTTCTCTCTATCCCCCACCCTTCTCTACTACTTTTTTAATTCAAACTAAGAATTAATCGTAAAATCGGAATGTTCGCCAGGTTTCACAAACAAACCTACAAACAGCAGTCGGTTTTCAAAACCTTGGCTTGGCAAGCAAAGTCTTTCGCTTAGCGCGCAGTGAGAACAAGGAAAGCTGATTCTCTCTCGCTTTCTGTTAGTCCCAGCTTGCATCTCTCCCCTAGAGATTTTGGCCGCATCGGGATAGTCATTCCTGCACGTAGGTACATATATTCTATACTCGCTAAAGGAATGCGGCTTCTGCCAAGTCCGAGACGAAGCGTATCTAGTAAAGGTTCTCCAAGCTCACGCTTTAGTTTTCTTTTTTTTTTCTATTTCTCTCTTTGCACACCAAGGATGTACTTGTAATCGGACTATGTATATGTCTTGTATACAAATTCATCCCCAAGAGAAGCTTGCGAGTAGGACACACTGAGACGATAGACGTGTGGACGGTAAATTTGCATGTCCAGTAGATGCACCTTAGACGTCTGTTTTTTTTCTTTTTTTTTTTTTATACCAACCCCACCATGATCGACTTGATAGCTAGGTATTTCAATCCTTCTCCCTTCCTATACAGGACTTACACCCTACAGTCAACCTGGTTCCGCGATAAAATATATCCTCTGCAGGTTGAAACTAGTATATAGCTGAACGTGGAACAAAGAAGGCACGAAAGAGAGCTCGACTCTCTCTACTCTTCTACAAGCGCGCATCACTTGATTTATATACCAGAGCGTATTATTTTGCTGGAAAGCCGTGTGAGCTCGCTTTTTCGCATCTACCACCACTGACTCTACTGCTTGTTGTTCTCTTTTTTCTCTCTCGGGCTCTCTTTCGCGAATTAAGCTATTTCACTGAACGAAGGAGAGAGAGAGAGAGAGAGAGAGAGAGAGAGAGAGAGAGAGAGAAAGAAAGAGCGTAAGCTGGAGTTCTTTTATTTACAAAACGGAAGTATATTATTCTTCTCTCTTTCTCTATCTCTTGTTTGCCAGCTATATACATATAGACCCCCTCCGAAATTGCCTCTCGGAGATAAAGCGCCAGCTGGAAATATAACGCGAAAGATCACGCCTCGTGTGTCCGTACGCGCTTCTTCTTCTCGCGTGTTCTTCTTTTTCTTTTATTTTTTCTATTTTCATTTTGCTACGCTGTCTGGCGAGCAAATTAAAAAGGAAGTGCTTGACGTTATCGAAATGGATATGTGTGTGTGTTATGAGAAGGAGAAGAGCTTGGTATTTGTATTAGTATATAGTATAGTGAGGTGGTATTGAATTTTTCGTTGTTCGAAATGATTCTCTTTTTTTTTCCTTTCGTGTGAGTTACGAATTTACGGTAGTGTTTCTAATTGATAGTTTGAAAAGCTTTATTACGTGATAATGGCTTGTTAATTACGAGGACAATATACACGTACGTCGATTTATACTCTTGAACCTATAAAAGTAGTAAGCGTACACGATTTTTGGATTAATGGGCAATCTTTTTTTTTTATTATTCAGTGCTATATGTGTGTGAGTCGTAAAGTAACGATTTTGCAAATAACGTATTAATGAATGGTTGATATAGTGAGAAACTTTAAAGAGGATTACGATATTATTTATTTGTAAAATTTAACTTTAAAAAATTGTGTTAATTTATAGCACTTGTTTTCCAGACAATTCCATATACAAAAAAAATGGAATAGTAAGTTTTACTAAATATGGCTAGTATCGGTTTGTGCTGTATTTGTTAAACGTATTTTCTTTTTAAAATTATTATCCTGAATTATGCAGTATTTCATATGAGAAAAATATTATATCGTAAATTTAATCTTCATAGATACTCAGGTTTGTGTGTACCTATATTTGTATATAGGTTTCAAATAATTAAAATTTATGTAACGACGTTAAATTTGTAACGGCTTATAAATTTCACGTAACTATTACCCAAAAGATAAACGTAAATATATCTAATAAATTTTAAAATCTTTTTTAATTTTAAACAATTTCACATCAACGATCACACACGATCAATTATATTTTAATAATTCAAATAATCAATCTCATAAAACATTGAAACACAAAATCACAATTGTATATTTCAATACCTGTTTACATTCAAAATTCAATTAATCACATCCATTCTCCATACGTATACATTTATATTTACTAACATTCAATCATTCACTATTAACGTTAATGAAACTCTCAACAATTTCCCTCTTCTCTTTTTTTTTTCAATTCAACCTTACACATAATCAAACTTTATCCCACTAAAAATTACAAAGTAAAATCCCATCACCCCTTTCTTCCCCCCCCCCTCCTTCTGACAAACAATTTTCATCAAACCATCAGAGAAATAGAACTCGTAAAAATTAAAAAGTCGAGCAATCGAGCTAACGAGCGCGAAGCCGGATGATGAAAATCGAGGGGTGCAGTGTATGTGTATAGCCCATGCGTCAGCAGAGAGACGGTCAGCAGTGAAAAAGTGGGAGCAATCGGATAAAAATCAAAACCACAAAGAGAGAGAGAGAGAACTAAAACGATTTTGGCTTTTCCAGGGGATCAACCACTACCACTACCACCATCACTACTACTACTACTGCTGTGCAAATCTGAAATCCAAGCTGGTTGCAGGTCGCATCGATTCAATGTATATGCCTCACTCTCGCCTCATAAAACCGTCGTCATCGTCGTATACTACTGACTACGCGAAAGCACACACACATACATACATATACATTCATCCGGTGATTAACGAGCCTTGCTTGTTAGTGTGCCGCTTGACTTTTGGTCCGCAAAGAGTGGGAGAGAATATACAGCCGAAAGAGAGAGAGAAAGCTCAAACTGAGTTGAGTAAAAACAAACGCGTTTATATATATCCAGTACTATTCCCCATACTATAATCTCTGTGGTAGTTGAGAGAAAGAGAGAAAGGGAGAGGGATAGTAGAGAGTAAGCGAGTGCTATTGGCAGCCATGATCATTACCCGGAAGAGCCAGCCTGTACTGGACAACTAATCATTGCGAGTCGCGACGCAATTCTCCCTTTTCTCTTCTCTTCCTCCTACCACTGTGACGCTATAAATTAATTAATAATTTTTGCGCTCGTGCCAGCGGCAGCAGCAGCAGCAGTAGTAGAACGAGGATTGTTGACTCGACGAGTCTGGTAGCAGTAGCAGCACAATCCGCCTCTGGCTTTACCAAGCTTGGTACAATAATGCTCGCGCAGCTCTATTGTCTGCTTCTACTACTACTACTACTGCTATTGCGAGAGAGTCGAGAGATCGAGATATCTCTCTCTCTATATATATATATATATATATATATATATATATATATATATATATGAGAACGCGTAAATACGTGAGCTTGCAGCAGTGAGGCTTATAAATGACGCTTGATCGTTGCTGTGCTTCGGGAATTTTCAACGAGCTTGCGATGAAAATAGGTGACTTTGTTGATGATCGAATGCTTGCTTTTTCTTTTTTTAATTTAATGCTGAGATAGATTTGGTTAAATTTAAGTAGAAATTTTGATGTAATTTTATGGTAGTAATATACGTACTATTTTTAATAAATTTTTGTGGCTTTGTTTCTATTTCCTAATAGCTCAATTAGTTGGAATTTTATACACAGCATTAGCATTTATTCTAATTTAATGGAAATTCTGTGTAATTTTTTCAAATTTTAATGAAATTCTTTATAAAAATAATAATTTATCAAAAAAATTTGTGCATTTGTAGTAATTTTTGAAATATTTATATTTTTACGCTTTTCAGAAAAAATAATAAGAAAATAAAGCTTTTAATACTTCGCTTTAAATTACAAAGATTTTTCTGTTTGACTTTTATAAATTTTTCATAAAATGTTGTAGTTATACAAACTGAGTAATTTTTTGCAAAGTTACTTTGCAAAATGAATGTTCAGCAATCAAAAAAACTTTTTTATTTATTTTTTTTTCTTTACTGAAAAAACTTGCGTCTTGCAAATGATGAGATCTCGTATTTTAAAGTAGCAAATAAAAAGGAAAACCAACACCTGAAGGTATAGCAGTAAGTGACGGGTTGTAAATAGAATTCATTTTGCAGAGTTTTACAGTTTCTTGTTTAAAACTTAATCCTTACTATAGTTTGTTTGTGTTATCTATTTATTCAGACCAAGTCCATCCAACACCAGCCATTTCTCTCTTTATAACTTATTTTTTTATCATCACTTTATTTTATTCTTTTATTTTTTTTTGTCTTTACAATCATCTTTTTATTTGACTTTTTTTGTAAAATTTATAGTTCATTCACATTTTTATTTTCAAGTGTTTATCTATTAAATATTTATTTATTAATAAATTTAGAAAGTATAAACTTTATCTTAAGAACATGTCTGAACATACACGGAGTTATTCTACTGAAATTTTATTCACCCATCACAAATATTTTATTTAACTAAAAATTTAACTAGTAATTAATTCTACCATTATTATTTATAAAATATTCTTTCACAAAAACCAACATATAATTTTTCAACATCTCAGCATACGTCAAAGACGAAAATCTTTCTTTCTTTTCTGATCAACCACCAACCACTATCAACAACAAAATCCAAAGAATGTGAACACAGATAAATCTCCATCATAGTAACTCAAAGCCAATGGAAAAATGTAGGATAAAAACGAAGTATCCTATCGACGGATCGTCTCATCCCAGGAAGAATCTCAGGAAGAAGCATTCCTCGTATAATAAGTCAAGCCAACGCTGTTCTTTCACACCCAGCAAATATTAGACGACGTGTCGTTCCTTCATAGTACCTCTCGTCTTTTACACACACACACACAAAAATACACACAGCTTGATCCTCGGTCTCAAAAACCTTTCGCTATCAGCTCTCAAAGATGAGGGAAAAGTATCCAAACTCGAAGGTATTTTTACGAACGTGTGTTTGTACTACCCTTCTATATATAATAAGACTATCTCGTTCACTCGTGACCCAGCGAAGATTTCGGTCTGTCTCATTTGAGGAATGCGACTCTTTTGCTATACGTATATATACTTTTTCTTTTTTACCAATACGATATACCTACATGAAGCAGCTCTATCCTTCCTCTCTTCTTGTCGATACGCCCAATTCATCTTTCCTTTACTCATTCGACTCTTCCTCTGGTCGTGCTGTAAACGAAATTCTTTAAAAGCTACCTCAAATGGAAGAACGTTTGGATTGACGGTATAGAGTTGGTATGGGAAGAAGAAAAAAGAAGGAAGGTGGAGGAGAAGAAGAAGAGGTCAGTGGTCTTGCGGTGAGTTCACCTTTCGTTTTGTGCTCTTGGAGGGTAGCTATAGCGATACTCTCTTGCTTATTCTTTTTGTATATATTTTTTCGAAACGAATCCATCCGTAAAAGTAGCCGACGTTCTTTTGTGCACTGGACTCTTTAGAGTTGGAAAAAAGAGTTGAAAGTACATACTGGTGAAATTTCTTAGTTCCGGTATACGGTGTACTTTCGATTGAGAAATTCATTGCACATACGCGTTGATACTTGGATGGGAGTAGAAAGAAAAGAGTTGAAGATACGAATTGCTGCAAGTGAAAGGATACCTTTCAATTCTATTTGAAAAAAATTCGTTATTAATGAATTGGTTTACCTTGCTTGATTAAAATTTTTAATCTATAGTAATTATTTAATATTGATACATTTATTTACTATAAAAAAAAAACAATTCAATTAATAAAATTATTTATTTTTTAATTTACCCAGTAGTATTACTACTCAATCGGACACCCATATAACATCCTTCATTTAACTCGATCAAATATAAAAATTCAATAAAAACCAGCAATATCGATAAAAAAATTACGTTTGGCCGATCTTCAAAGCTATCGAAACCACTGACTCTTTCAACCGGACGCCATAATCGAGATTCTCATATTATTCATCTTATATACCGTGAGGGCAGCTGCCCTCAGAATTCAAGGATCATCATATCCCAAAAGTCAGATTATCTGATCACGTAGCCACTTTCTTACTTAAATCCCTTCTTCTTTTTCTCTTTTCCTCTTCTCTACACTTATTCTCCACTCTACAACCATTCTAGACCATTCAGAATCACTATGACGTTGGCACACTCAACGAAATCGTTTAAACCATGTTCAGATCCCCTACTACAATGCCATATAGTCCACATACAGTTTTCTCGTCTCTCGCTTGATGCCAAGAGTAATCCGATATTTAAAGAGAACGAGATCTGATGCGAGGGTATTAAGGTTGGACTGGAAAAAAAAATGTAGTATTCCTGACACAAATCCTTTTACCATACATACAAATATTTGATAAACTTACTTGGTAGGGGTTTTTCATGTCATTAAATAAAGAAAATATTGGAAATATTATTAGTGCAAGAAATTTTTTTTCTTTTGAACTTTGTCTTTATATTTACTGAATTAAAAAAAAGAAATAAGAGAGAAAGCGAGTAATATATACGAAATCCCGAGTTACTTCTTCAAAGCTCAACGAAAATGTTAGCCTCTTTATCTCATTAACAACTCAAAACATCAACAAATACATTAATGCAACTTCCATTAGCTTTTAAAAATAAGACTCTCGCTTGCGTAAAGCCACTCTACACGTATTTTTTACAACTATTAACAACAACAACAGCAACAACAACAAAAACATTGGCAAAAATATGCGTAAAAAATGTCCTGTCCAAAGCTTTTTGGTAGAGTGTCAAAATAACAGCTTGGGAAAAAAAAAACAAGTCGAATCCGCGCAAATTCTCATTTCTGTTGAATCTTGAGTAATATACGTATACCGACATGATAGTTCAAGCGTAGCGGTCACTCCCATATATTTCCCTGTGGAAAAAGAGAGAATCCACCCTTATTTTCATCTGTCTGCTTTTCTCAACGCCCAGGGTGTAACTTCTTATGCGTCTCTGAAAAGTATATAGTGGGTAGTAAGGAAGGTGAATATCTTAGATGTTGTAGAGAGAGAGAGAGAAGAAATAAATCTCGATCGTGGTGAACCAGGCATATTCTAATCCTCTCTGGCAGGCTTCTTGCTATATACTATGTATAAACTATAGGATGCTTGTGCGAGATAATGTGGAAATTTTTTTTTTTTTTACGAAGACCCATCGTCTCGATGTTTAGCGTATAGTGTGAACTGGGTTGTTCTGAATACCAGATCGATCGTGCATGTCGGATAAAGAAAAAAAAAAAAAAAAGAAATTGCGAAATGTATAGTAGACCACGAGATGCATTTTTTTTCCTTTTCTATTCTTTGTCTTTTCCATCTGTAACTTTATGTGGGATTTACGCGATGAGAAGTTTTTCTCGAGGTGATACATAAGGCGAGTGTCGTGTGACTGTAATACAGACTCTGACTATGTACTGTTGGAATTGAAATTTGTGAGATATACGAAACAAACTATAAATTGATATGAGTTGATGGAAAACGTAATAGTTGTCGTTGTAAAAATTGATTTTTGTAAAAAAATAATTTTCATTATTTATTTAAACCTTTTTGTATTATGTGGATTATAATAAAGTTTGAATTAATTTTTGTTTCAGGTAAGCTGCATATCTGGTGAAGCTACATTTTCTTTTTGCTCGATTTGTAACTGTAAGTACTACATGTTTGATAAAAAAAACTGGGATTAAAAATTACATAGGTAAATGTATAAGCTTATAGAAGCTTTAAAAAATAAATAAAAAATTTATGAGTATTTTGATTTGTTAAGAATAAAGTAAAATGATGAATCTCTACTCCATCAATCCGACAGCAATGTAAAAATATGTTGTGAGATGTACGTACAAGAGAAAAGGATAAATTTTGCACCGACTTTTAGCTTATCTGAATTGACGTTAACGAACGTATAAATCAATAATATAGTAAGTCAGCTTTTGATAGAACAAAACTTTTTGAATTTTAAAACTTTACCGATTATCAAAACAAATGAAAAAACCATGCTATTTTTTTTGTACTATGATTGATTAAGTTTTGTTAATAAGTTTGTGGTAATGAAAGTAAGAAACTTTGTTATGAATAAAACGAATAGTGTTCGCAAATAAGATACCACAATTACATGAATGAACATTTGTACAGTATAGTTGTTTTTAACATCAAAGCATGTTTTTGTAATAACTTGCATTTACGCGAAACATTGGTCAACGGGTCATGTTTATTTTGCGCGAAAACAAATTAATTGAAATGTTATACATTACGTATACTCATTATTTTCATTGTATTATTTAAATAAATAAATATATAAATTTGATTTCGCGAAATTATAATCATTATTTTAAATTAAAAATTTTTAAATTTTTAATTATTAAAAATTTAATACTGTTTTTCAATTATAATGCATATCATTGTATAAAATTTTTATAAAATAATATTTTTAAATCAGTAAACATAATAGTTATTACTATTTCTTATTTTACTGGACAATACTATATTAGATAAAATTTCAACAAGTAGTTAAAACTTATAAAAATATTTTAACTAAAAATACAAATTATTAATTATAATATTCACCTGAACCGTAACTTTATTATTTGAAGACTACATGTATAATTAACTCGTAACTATTTTTGAAAAATCTCAAACAACTAATTTAATCAATTTTGAACAATGCTTTATGACATTGTTCTCTAACTCAATATTACAAGTATCGAAAGTCAATATAGCAAATTCCATCTACCCGTAACTTTATTTGTTTCTGATCTAATGCATTGCATTCAATAGAAAAAAAAAATATATTATCAAACAGTCATTCTCAAAGCAAAGTTCACAGCAAACTACTATATAATATATATTTCTATCTTAAAATTCTTATACCACATGGCTTATCTCGATGTATTCGCCTTCTATAAATATATACATAGTGCATCATCATAACAAAGTTTGCAATCTGAATTTTTAAAAGCTATAAAATAAACGCATATATATATGTAGAACGAAATCTAGCTTCACAAGAGAGAGAGAGAGAGAGAGAGAGAGAGAGAGAGAGAGAGAGAGAGAGAGAGAGAAATTTACGTCAAGTACTCGTGTGCATCAGAAGCTCTAACCTATCATTCCGATCCTCTTTGTTCTCTTCTTTGCTGATGTACCTATATGCGAACGTCGTAAAAACAAAATCTGTCGAAGGAAGAAAGAGGGAGAGAATAGTTAAGCTCAAGTATAGCTTTAAAAGGGTCGCAAGGGCAACTTGTGACGAACAACTATCCTCTCTTCCACCCTCCCTCTTCTCCTCATCATCAAATTTACTATCGTATACCTATACATATATACCATATCAATGCTTTTTATTAAAATCCCCTCTATATAATACTCTCGTTCGTTTTAATTCAGCCCCCTCTCTCACTTTCTTTTTCTCTCTCGAGGTCCATTGTGTAAAGGTGCTTCTAGTACCAGCGCACTCACCAGGTCTTCCGGTCGCGACTTACACAGTACAAGGGCCTTTTATCTCGGTTCTTTTAACGTCAGAGAGCTGCAATTCACGCGCGCGCTTGTAGAACCGCGACTACTACGTTATCGTGGAGGCGTTTCTGAAATTCCTCCCTCTTCACCACCTTCGTCGGTGTCGCCTTTGCGTTAAGGGCAGCAGTAGGGTATTAGCGTAAGTCGACTGTGCGACAACGGGACCTTCGTTTCGCTTTTTTTTTTTAACTTTTTACCATACCTCTTTCTCTTTTCAACGCCGTTGCTGCTACTGGTACTGGTACTGGTATTACTGCCTTGCGAAAAACCGTGGAAAAGCTCGGTGCTTATGTGATTATACTATACGAAAATCTAGGGAGAGAGAAAAAGAAAAGAAAAAAGAGGCTGTGGCAGGGTATACTGGTAATGTTAAAAAGAGCAGGGAAATGTGAAGGTGTAGAGAAGTGGAAGACAAAGGACGAGGGTATAGGGGGAGAATTGGGGGAAAGGGGTGGTAAAGGAAAAGGGAGAAAAGCTCTCATGCTACAGTAGTAGCAGCAGCAGTATAGGAGCAGTCAGTGTGCTCTGTGTGCTGTGCTACGTTGAGCTCTCGAATGTACTTTGATGCTTTGTAGCCTCGAAATCTCTCTTCCCCCCCCCCCTCTCTCTTTACTGGTACCGACCGCTTAAATTATACCAAATTCTTTTGGGTTTGCGTAATATCGTGAAAGGTATTTTAAAGGCTTGCACCAGTCACTGCTCTGATCTGCTGGGGATAACGTTTTTTTAGAATATTTTGCATTAATTTCTTTTTATTCTTTGATCTATCTGTGTATTTTTTTTTCTTTTAACTAGTACGTTTTATGAAGAATTATTATCTTTTATGAATCATGATGCTGAAGATTTTCAAACTTTTTATGGTGTTTTTTCATTGGAGAATAAAATATTTTATAGTGTAAGAAAGGTAATTTGAGAACGAGTTAAACAAGTGATTATAAAATGTAAAAATGAAAAAAAAATTATATTTGTTTAAAATATTATTTAAATTTATTGAATATGGCTTTCATCTTATTTGATACAATTATTTAAGTTATAAAATTTATAATTTTTGTTTTATTTCAAAGAAATGTTACCAAAAATTTAACATTTTTTATACACAAAAATCATATAAAATTATATGTGATACAAGATTGTATAGAAATCAACTCATAAGCACAAGCCTCTTATCGTGACCTGCTTACGTTTATCTACTTGCAGCTTTAATGGGTGCCAAAATATAAAATTTTATAATATGTGAACAACATACATCATCTAAATAACAATAAAAAAAAAATTTAACGAATTTATAACATCTTTATTTTCTCGACAGAAATAGGTTCAAAACTTTAGAATAAAAATTGCATACATTTTTTTTCAAATTAAATTTATTTTTTCAACTACCTTTTTTATAAAAATAAAAATTTCTTATTTTCATAAAATATTTCAAAATTTATTTCAAACGAAAACTAATAAAGTAAATTAGAAATTCCATTTCTATTGATTTGAAATTTATAGTCATGATGTATCACAGAAATGTAAATTAATTTCTAGCAATTTCGTGAACATTAACATCCAATACATATATATACATCTAATAATTTTGATTACTCGATCTTTCGACGTCATATCGATATTACACTTTATGATCGACGATTCAGTCAACCGAATATATCCGTCTTAATTTAATATTACATTTTCCATGTATTAATTTAATATTTGGTAAAGTCTTTATGTTAACGAACGGATTTAATTATATTTTGACTAGACTTATACCTTTAGCTTCAATGACTGATTCAGGTACCATTTTTTCCAAAACTTATATATCAAATAGTTACGAATATAAAAACAAAAAATTTTGTCTAATTATTTTTTATCATATCCACAATTCTGTTAAATATTAAAATTATAATATATCAGTTCACTTTTCATAGGACTTTTATTCATTTTCTTTATATTTTTACTTTAAAAGAACCACATATATATGTCATCACTACATTAACTTTGAAAACTCCCACTAGACCTGTCTTTTCACGAATAATAAATGAGGAGAAAATCAACGCTCTCTCTTGACTATGATGTGGACTATCCAATGATACGGTCACACATATTCACTATATACTCTTGAATGTATAATTTAAGCATTGTGTGACAGGCTTGAATTTTCGTGCAGGTTCATATATGCACTAGTAAAAGTCGTCGCATAAATTCGACGTATACCATGAGAGCGTATTATTCGCGTTTGGTCATTTTGACCTATATACGTATCATCATCCTCTTAACTAATCGTTACTAACCCATGACAATTTTTTTTTTAACCATTAAAGGCGTTTTTCTTACAACTTAAATTACTCTTTCTTTTTATTTATCTTTATTCATCTTTTCTTTTTTAAAGTCATCAATTATAATTGCGATCTCAGCGATTAAAAAATAAAAGAAAAACAAATTTAAAAATAAAAGTAAAATTTATTTGAGTAGCTGAAAATAACCCATATAACCCAAGAAAGCATACGAAAAATTTAATCTTCAAAAATCCGGCACGCGAAAGAAAAATCTCATATAATATAAGTTAAAAATCGTCTTGTAAAAATGACTCAGCAATAGCACTAGGGATAGCATCAAGAGTATAGGGTATATACCACAATTT
>JAPYZE010003007.1:0-14251 GCA_030522805.1 Leptomastidea abnormis | reverse complement strand
TATATATATATATTTATATTTAAATTTCTCTATATAATATATAATATACGTATAAGCTCTTACAGTTTGCTTAGTTTTAGGATTATTTTTTGTCGCTTGTATAAATTCATTTATGTATAATAATAATAATAATAATAATAATAATAATAATAATAATAATAATATATATATATATATGTATATGTAGGTATCGATCTCTCGACGCGATTTCCCTATATAAGTATATGTATATTAGCGAAGGGCGCGGTGCAACTGCAACAACATCAGCAGCAGCAGCAACAGTTATGTATGTATGATGTACCAATGCGCAAGTTAAAACCTACAACAACAACAACAACCTCGAAGCTATCTTTTGTGCTTTCTCTCTATCGAAACAATGGGCGATATCGACAGCGTCGTCATTTGATTCTCACGAGCCGCCTCGATGCTTTCTACTTATTGATTTGTTCGTGACACTTTGCAATGGCTCTTATTAATTTTTTTCTTTTTTTTTCTATAAATATTTTGTGTATAAACTATCTAATGTGTACCGTATATATTTGTATATTTATTATTATTATTATTAATATTATTAATATTATTATTATTAGTTATTATTATTATTATTATTATTATTATTATTATTATTATATATATGTTCTATTCACGGCATTTAATTATGAAGACTCTTTTGCATCTCATAACCTCCACAGACTGCTCACGTACTTCATTTATCATTATAGGTAATTTTCATTAAATTAACGAACGTTAACAATTATTCTCTCATATATATTATATACATGTGTAGTATGCGGGTGTATGTGTAATTTAAACTTTGTCTTTTTTATTTTTGTTATTTATTTACTTTTTTCTTTTTTTTTCGCTTTTTATAAATAACGCACATTTGTAATTTATCGATCTCCGTTATTTTAATTCTTTTATCATCCTGTCTAATTTTTAAAATAGAATCGTGATATTTACACACTTACAAGTGAGTACAAAACACAGCCCTAAATCTAAATTTAGCTGTGTGTGCAGTGGGTGTGTGTATGTGTATTCTTGAAGCCACAAGGAGATCAATTGACAATAGCTACAACGAGCTCTTACTTTTGACATTTTTTTTTCTTTTTCTCGTAACTACATTTACGGCCCCCGTTTTACAAAGAGCTTTTCCTAATACTTTTATTTGCACTCGAGTCTGAAAGACTATTATAAGTTTTGTTTTAAATTACCCCTTGCTTTATTCATCATTATATGCTTTTTTCGCTTTGCACGACCGTTAAAATTTTCTACTTATTTTCATAATCCAACAGTAATTTTTTATTATTTTTTTGTAACTTTATTACACACATACTCAAGTTAAAATAATGAGGTTGTAATTATTTTCTTCCTAAAACAAATGGGATCAAAAATATGTTTGCTAGTTATATAATTATATAATCTTTGTGGACGAACACCATTGGTCAGTAAAAATTCTTGTTAAATTAATATTTGAAACACACGTTCTTTGAACTAACATTTCAAAGTTATAAAAATATACATATACTTTTTTTATAATTTTATTAAAAAAAAAAGACGATGTTTAAATTAATAGAAAACGAAAGTTTCAGTTAAAATACGCGGCTGATAAATTGACTTTGTAATCAATATAATATGTATGTGTAAAAAAAAAAATGAATAATCGAAATAATATATAGAAAAATACTTACTTAATTAAAGGAAGGGTACCTATATGCAAGACATTTCTCTTCGTTGCCTTAAATTTTCAAGAAAAATGTGATGAAATTGATATAGGTACCGCAGTGATGAAGATAATTGATTGAGACATTTGGCAAAAGGTAAGTGTGTGTGTGTTTGTGTGTGTGTGTGTGTGTATTTGTACGTATATTATATATGTATATACGTTGATAAAAAGATGTATAGAGAAAATATGTCGTTTAGTAAACCGTTAATAGTGTTTCTCTCGGCTCGCGAGCGGAGAGCAGCCTTCTCCCGATATATCGAGCTTTGATTAATCGTATTTCGGCACTTCGACAGAATGACGCGAGCACGGCTGCGCGCACGTACGCAGGTATAAGTAATAGCCAACCCCCCTCCCAACTACGTACATAGGTATCACAATGAAATGAGAGGGAGGGGGAGGAGAGGGAGTTGATAGAAGTGGTAAATGGTGGTGGGGGTGGCGGCGGAGAAAGATGTATGGGTACTATAAGTTTTAAAAGGTAATTACGTCATGTGGAGGTCGCCGCGGAGTATCCTAGTGAAGGTCTTCTTGAACTGCTGATTGGCGAGGGCGTAGCAGAAGGGGTTCATCGGACTGTTGGCGTAGCAGAGGAAGTAGGAGAAGAGGAAGAGCCGCTCGTTCGTGCAGGGGGGATCAGCGCAGAAGCCCTCGATGAGGGCCATCACGTGGTAGGGGGTCCAGCAGGCGACGAAGGCCCCGAGAATGAAGGAGATCGTCCTGAAGGCCTTGCGCGCCCGGTTCTCGGTACGCGACTTTTGCCGGCCGAGCGTCGGGTCTTTCTTCTGGGTCTTGGCCTTGAGTCGCTTGCCGATCGCCTTGACCAGGTCCCGCCGCGAGCCCCCACCTCCACCGTCCGACTCAATGTCGCGCCGGCTCGATTGCTTCTTCAGCTCTTCGTGCTTTGGCTGCTGCTGCTTATCCACCTGGTGCTGCTACCAACAATTGATACATACATTTTTATAATTTTGTTAAAAAAACAAAAAGCTAGTTTTTTTCTGTGATTTTCAACCAACTATAGGTACATCAAAATGTGTGTGTGTGTGCGCGCGTGTCAAGTGTTAATATTATCATTAGCGAATACGCAGAGATGCTCGCAGAGAAATGTATGGTAGTGGTGGTGATGGCAGAGAGTTAAAAGAGGGTAGGGGGGTTGAAGTGAAATGAGCTGGTATAATAGAGTACAAAAAAAAAAAAAAAGAAAGTAGGTATATCTGATCGTCAGACGAGCGACTGACCTTGTCAGGGGCAGAAGGTACGCCGGCGAGGGTGACAGTCGTGGTGGAGGTGCTGGCCGGAGCGGCGCTGAAGGTGGTGGTGGTAGTGGTGAAGGAGGTGCCAGGCAAGAGGTTACTGCTGGGTGTGCGCGGGCTGGGCAGTGGCTGCTGCGGCTGCTGCTGCTGCTCGCTCGAGGAGATGGTAGAGCTGGCCGGGGGCAGAGGCAGGCCTGCAGGCGGCACTATGCTCGTCACCGGCTGCTTCCGGGGCGCGTCCTCCGGGCGCACGCTCACCTCCGTGTTCAGCTTGCTCACGACTATTGGCGAGGTCTGGGAGGCCACGTTGCTCTGGTGAGTTATGAAGACCCGGGGAGGCAGAGTCTGGCTCGAGGCATTTGCCATCGCGATCCCACGGCTGTTACATATACATACACACATATTTATATATATATATATATATATATATATATATATATATATATATATATATATATATATTTATTGAGATGGACGGTAGTACTCAAGATTCGTGTATTTTTTGCATAACTTATTTTTATTTATTATATGTACTCTCTTCTTGTAATTAAATGCATTTCGTTTAATTTAATCACAAAATGATGCAAAATCAAATAGAAATGCGTGTACTTATATAGCAACATATCGCAAAAAAAATGTTTGTGCATAAAATATACGTCAATTTTATTTGTGTCTTTAAACGCCAATGTAGGTGATGCTAAAAAAAAAAAAGAATCTCCCACATGATTAACGCAATTCTAAAAAAGAGCGTGTGAACGCTTAGGTATAGAGAGGATGGCTGGTGAAAAAAAAAATATATAAGTGTACGTGCTTGCGTATACCTCGGTACAGGTGGAGGCACGGAGGCATGCCTGTCGGAGGCTGCTGTAGCAGAGCCGGTGGTGGACTGGGCAGCGGCGCGGATGAGGGCCGCCTGGAGGAGACTGGTGTTGACCGCGCTGGCAGGTGGCTGTCCGAGGAGCGGCGAGGAGGGCGTGGTGGAGAGGGGGTTCGCCAGGCTGCAGGAGAAGGAGGACGGCGGGCTCTCGTAGGAAGGGCTCGGCACGATCACCGAGCTCTCGTCCATGAAGCGCAGGTCCGCCCCGTCCAGCCCGGTCATTATGTCGTAGGTCGCGCACTGGCCATCCGCGCTCACCAGCAGCAGGCCCCGCTGGCGCTGCTCCGCGTTCAGGGACGAGCTCGCCGACGACGAGGTGTTCTCCGTCGAGCAGCCCGGGCTGCCACGAAACTCCGACGGTGGCGGGATTATGTGCGAGCTGGATGACGTTGAGTCCTTGCTCTGCTGCTGCTGCTGCTGGTGGTGTGGCTGTTGGGAATGCACTTGTGGCTGCTGGGAATGCACCTGGGGTGGTGCGGTCTCCCCCCGATCGTTCGTAAGTACCCTGCCCGCGTCCAGCGAGCGCACAGACTGCTCGGGTGTCAGAGTCAAGCTGCTTCCTATTTGTATGCATAACGAAGCAGAACAAACAACTTGAGAGCAGTTCAACTTTTTGAACAACACTGAACTTTACGTTACATTTGTGTAATTGAAAAAACAAAAAAAAAAACACTTTTTTTTTACTAAAAATGAACTTAATCTAACGTAAAATATACAAAAATAATAATAATAAAAATAATAAAATGAATCATAATCTAAAAAATTTTTACAGCTAAATTGTTTGGGATAATTATTAATATTGATTTTTTTTTTTATGTATATAATCGTACCAAGTCTGATTTAAATGCAATTAAAAAAAAACTATAACTTATAAAAAGAAAAGAAAAAAAGGGCAATTGAAGGATAGAGAAAGAGATAAAGTCTGAAAACCTTGACTGGACTTATCGAGGTGGTTGTCGGTATCGAGGAGGCTCGCCTCCTGAATTCTGGGCAGTGCTTGGAGCCGAGGCGGCAAGGGCTCGGTGGGGGGGCAGGGACTGGTCGGGGAGGCCCGCTTGCCCGTGACGATGACCGCGGCCGCGGTGGCCGCCATGGGCAAGTTGATCTCGACCTTGACGGGGAGGATGCCGTTGGCTCGTCCGTTGGCAGCGAAGACCTGTAGCGCGCCCGACTGGGCAACCAGACCTGCCAAGGAGGAGCGCTTGCGTAAACTGCTCAGCTGTTGGGCCGCAGTAGGAGGACCCGCCGCGCTCTCCTCGTCCGAGTCGAAAGCTGGGCTGCTCGAGCGCTCGGACTTCTCAGCCTCCGTCGTGCCAGGCTCCAGCTGCTGCTGCTGCTGCTGAGACACTCCGGCCTGTGCAAATGCGACATCGAGATTTCAGATTGAAATTTCATTAAATCACACACAGGTTATAATCTCGTCTTATCTCAAACACATTATAAAATATTGCAATAAAATTGGCAAATAAATTTGTTTGATCCGGTAGCTGACTGGTGAGTAGTTAGCATTACATTATCAACTATATACATTGGCTTATTCAATTGAAATTGTAATTAATAAGAATCAAACACATTGGATATTATAAACGAGTAATGTAAAAAAAAAAAAGGAGAGTAAGTTTATTTATAGGAGAGACGGACTTATGGAGAGGCTACCTTATTCTGAGCCTGAGCCTGCTCGCGGGCAAAGGGCTGCTTGCCCGCCGGGGCCGCAGGGGGTCGAGGGTCGGGTGGGGTCTCGGAGCTCCCGTCCCTCGCGATCGTCGAGGCCTCGGCGCTACGGCTGTCGGAGTTGGTGGCGGTGGTGACGGTCATCATGCCGAGGGGCCGCGACGACGGCCTGTCCTGGCTGAGCAGGGTGCTCTGGGTCTTGGAGATCCCGATGCCCGCGGCCCGACCAGCCATCCCCGTCATCGCGCCCGCGCTCAGCGCCACCATGGACTGCATCTTGCGCTGCTTCGCCTCGCTCTTCTTCTGCATGTCGTAGGCGGTCTTGTAAATCCCGCCGTAGAGGATGAAGAGGACGATCAGGGTCGTCCAGTAGTAGCCGATTATCAGCGCGGTGTTGAACACCGGGTCCTGTCGATAACACACGCACGCGATCGTAACTTGGATACAACAACTTTGGTATTGACAGCGCAAAATTTTAAAAAGGAAGGGGCTAGTGTTATAATAAAAAAAAATAAATAAATAAATAATAATAATTAGGAGGACCGACCTTGAGGAACTGGACCGCGCACTGGCCCGGCGCAAGATCGCGGAAGCCGACAAAGTGCTCCCAGCCGAAGATGCTGATGAAGAAGAGGAGAGCGGGTATGATCCAGGTGATGGTCACCATCCAGATGACCCGGTTCTTCGTGCGCCAGCTCCGGTACTTCGCGGCTATTTTGACCGAGCAGAACCGGTCGATGGTGATGAGGAGGACCGTGTACTGGGAGACCAGGCAGACCGTGTAGTCCACCGAGAGCCAGAGGTCGCAGAGCAGCGGCCCGAGATCCCAGTAGCCCATCAGCACGTAGACCGTAAAGAACGGCATCGAGACCGTACCTAATGTCGTAACATATGACGTGTGCGCGCCCGCACCCACCTGTTATTCTCTCTGTGCGATCAGCTCTTTTCTCACATTGCTAATTTATAATTATCTCTATTAACTTTTTTTCCCTCAAACAAAAAAAAAAAAAACTTTAAAAGCTCACACACACATAAACACACACACACACACACATTACCGCATATATGTATTAATAAAGTCATTGATTTTCAAACGAGAGATAATACGTGCAGCAGTGCAGTGTTGTTAAAATGACAGAGAGCTCGAGGTAGGCTGCAGGAATAAGAGAGTAAGATCGTACTTACCGATAAGCATGTCGGTGGCAGCGAGCGACGCGATAAAATAATTACTCGGCTGCCTAATGGTCCTGTCGACGATGAAGGCCAGCAGCACGAGGATGTTACCAGCTACGGTCAGCACGATGCAGATGCCCAGCGTCAGGGCGATGAGCACCGCCACCCAAGGCTCGAAACGCGGCAGGACGTACTTCTTGTCATCTGCTTTTGAAATCATCGATAGACATTTTATGTTTGCCGCTGCCAGCAGCAGCCAACACGTGTGAATAAATCAGTGCCGATTAAAACTTTTAGCTTTCGACAGATAGTGTCCAGCTATTCGAGCAAGTGTCGAGTAGGAGGAGTCGACTTGGCAAATTGGAGAACAAAATGCCAGTTACAAGAGGACAACGCGATAAAAAGAACTAAAGAATCGCTGGGGTATGTGGGAAAAGGATAAAAGAAAAAAAGAAAAAAACCAGAACTAGCTCATTGTGGCAAATAAATACGGAGTAGGGCTTTGAATAGGATTAAAAGAGAAGCTTTTCAAAAATCAAGCTGGGCACGCTCCAGCTAATCAAATGTTTGCCAAGCTTGAATTTTCACCAATTTACTAATTTCTACACTTATTTAAATATACGGTTACATACTTGGTATAATAAAACTAAGAAATAATTATGAATAAATAATAAAAAATTTTAAAAAAGTGCTATTATCCGAAAATTATAGAAATTAAATAATTATATACATGCGTTTTAATTAGTAAAGAGAAGAACGACTTAAACAAAAGCAAAGTCTGTTATTGTTGTGCATCTTTTGGGTCTTTCACTGCAAGAACATAACATGGTTACGTTTTAACTTTTCAAAAATTAAAATATTAAATTATTTAGTATATTTTTAACAGATTTTGATACTTTGTAATATCTTGTCTGATAACACGTCTAAAAAAATATTTTTAAATTTTTTTAAAGACAAAAAAAAATTTATTCATCTTAAATATATTTAAAAAGAAATCATCTTAAGAACATACAATTTTTTACGCTAATAGTTTTTAATTTTTTTTTTATTTTGCATTTTAGAGTACCTATAATATTATATCAAGTCAAACACGTAAATCTTTGAAATTTGTATTTAATAGGCTCTCGATTATTACAGAGATATTGGATGCTATTTTCCATCACATCTCAATATTATTTCTCAGCATATGAGCGTTTTTTTCAAATAAAATGATGGTCAAAGTATAAGTAAAATAATCCACTAAGAAAACAATATTTGGTCACGTCCGACGTGGTCGCTTGCTCCACAACGAAAGAAAAAAAAGGAAGGTGTAGTTAATTATCTATCAAAGTATATAATTCTACGTAGGTGTATGTACATATATATGCAAGAGTAGTAGAAATAGGTGTATGATAGAGAAGAAAAAGAAGAAGAAGAAGCAGCAGCACGAACCATCTTGTGCGAGGAAGGCGGTGGCATTGAAAGGGTCGGTGAAATTGGTAGAGTTGATGGCGAGCAAGTCCGTGATGAGATCGGCCGAGTCCGGATCAGCCAATCCCAGATCATCCTGGTCGGGCCAGCCGGAGCCGTTGAGCTGGGTGCACTTCGCGGTCAATACCTTATCGTAAACGTAGCGGCAGACTTGCTCCTGATGCTTCTGCAATTTCCTGAAAATCGGAGCAGAAGAGAGGAGCGTCGACAAAAAGCTTTCATTTATTATTCATTGCGCAGCTCGGCGAATGAAGGCGCGGGACCGGGGCCGCTGCTGCCTCCACTCCGTAAGTAGCGGCGTGGAGGGACAGAGGCGGAATTCAATTTATTTCGTCGCTTTTACAGGACGACGAGCTGAAGTCGCGCGGCAGCAATGGATAAGAAGGAGAATGAGGAGGGAAGGGGGGATGGGGGGGCTTAGTCATTGCTACATAAAAAACCTTTCAAACCTTACCAAGCAAGTGAGTAATAGGGCTAGTGCAACTTGAGATACGCACTTGTCGCACGTGTCATTTAAGCAAGGAACCTCCGAAGCAAAATTCATGTCTATCTATATCTACCGCGACGAGACGTTTAGAGCATTAAATTTGTCCTCAAGCCAGACAAAGCGCTAGATATGCAAGAACGAGCCTCGCGGGCAAAAGGACTTATCAATGGAATCTGTTTTGCGAGCTGATCGAAGAGGGTGGGGTGGGGGGAGGGGGGGAGGGAGAAAAGCCGCGAGAGAGCTAGAGAGCTGCAGGCTTATACTCGCTTATTCACTTGGCTTGCGGGCTGACATTATTTCCTATAGCTGCGTATAAGAGCGCGACGTGCATGCCTTGGAAGAGGGTGATGGGATGCGGGGAGTAAACGAAGAAGTGCGCGGGTCGAGGGAAAGAGAGAAAGAGAGACACACGACACACCGAGTCAAAAGCTGAATACAGCTGGCGCACAATGAGCTCGAAATAAGCGTGAATGGAACGACGGTGGTGGCGGTGTCGCCGTGCGGCTATCCCCCCCCCCCTGCTCTGCTCCCCTCTACTCCGGTTTTCTCGCACATCTACTCCCCGGCGGTCGCGAGCTCGTGGCAGCGGTCGCGGTGACAGCAGTAGCACCACGAGATAGTCTTTAAAGCAGCTCGAGCTGACTCTCTTTAAATAATTTAGCTAGTCGATCCTGCCTCACCTCCGGCGCTCCCGCACTCTAAATAATCTCGTGCTTCTTCTTCTTCTTCTTCTTCTTCATCTCTTTTTCACTCACTCACTCACTCACTCGGCGTCCATCTCCATTCACCTTCCGCTTTCTTTTTATTTTCCGGTTGAGTGCTATCACGCTAGACGCTTCTGACAGCGTCTACACACGTAATATACCGTCCCCTATCATTTCCGCCTTGTACTCTCGCTGAGTCTTATCCCATGAAAACGGCCGTTTCTGCTCCGAAACACTTCCTCAAGCAAAAACTTTTGCATCTTTGTCTTTTCAGCTGGTCATGATCAAAGTAAAGCATGACTGTTTATTATCGATTAACACAAATCGAGATCCCGCAGACGAAGGCTATAGCAGTGCCGAAAATGACATTTTAAAGCATCTTTCGCGTTTTTCATGTTTAAACATATGCTGACGACTTATCTATCGCTGATTCTTTTGCTAGTGGCAACCTTCATTGAATATTTTTATTCTTTATCGTCAGTTTTGGTTAACTTGTAACTTTTTAAATTTTAAATATTCAACGTATTTGTTTGTTTTGATTATTTTTCATTTAAAAAAAAAACTATTATCAATTTCATTTGATTTCACTTATAAAAATCAAACAATTATTAAAACTATATATTTTACAAAAAAAAAAGAACAGATATTTAAGTCATGAATGACTTGCATTAAGATAAATAATCAAGTCTGGTGTAAGATAAAATTTACGTTTTGATTTGCTCGTATATTTAAAAAATAATTTTGCTTGTAAAAAGCTTAGATTTTTTTTACTATATAACAAAACTATAAAAGTATGTTTGCTGCTTAGAAATGAAGCAAAAATATATTTTTTTTAGTTCTAGTACAAGTATATTTGAGACTAAACCTTGGAAGCTGAAAATAACAGCGCATCGAGAATCGAACTGTAAATTGCGAAGCCTGCGCGTTGCTCACTAAGCCACTCAAAGCTATATGTATATGTCTTCAAACATTTTCATCATCTGCACACTTTTAATGCATTTGAAAGTAGAAAATGAAATATTTTACAAATTAAAAAAAAAATAGAATTAAATTATTTTGTTCGTGTAAGATTTGAAACTGATAACAGCACAAAAATTTTTTCATTTTTATTTTAGCAAAAGTCGTTTTTTTAAAACTAAAATATCAAAAAAATTTATACATTGTTTTTTGTAGTCTTCAAAAAAGCATTTTCTATGTTGAGTGGGGGTGCTCAGTATATTTTTATATACAGAGTAATTTTTTTTTTCTTAATAGGTATTAAAAGAAAAAGAATTACCCCGTATAGAAAAATGAGACAAAATTTTTTTACTGTATTCCAAAAAACGACCCGCATGTATCCAAGGATAATTTTTTCATTAAATTAGAAAAATTAAAAAATTATATTGGCTACTTTTGGATAATATTTTTAAAAAATGAATAAATAACACACTGTCAAATAATGAAATGCTAAATCTTTTGCACCCACAGCGTTATGTGATTAGCTACCGAGGTATACGAGACAGTAGAAAGAAGAGAAGAAAGAAGTAAAAGTGGAAGCAGTAGGAAAGATAATAGGCGAGTTTTCGGGTCTGGCTGTCGAGTAAGGGAGCACGCAAAGTTTTAGAATACGATAAAGAGGCTGAGGGAAAAGGGGGTAAGGGTTGGTAGGTTATAAAGAACAGGCTACGGCTGAATTCACGTTGGATGGGATCCATTGTCTCGGTGCCGCGGGAGGCAAATATCTCGCTTTGCTTAAAAAGGGGAGAAAGAGAGAGAGAGCAAATTCAAGCTCCAAAATGGCCCGTCCGCATTACTAAGCCTCGAAACCGCAAGAACTAGATCAAGCGCCGCAACTCGCGATACTCGCAATCCCATTCCCAGAGATGAGAGCAAACTTTTACTCTCTCTCTCTCTTTTTATTATTTTTTTTCAGGGCCTCGGTAATCGTTGAGAAAAGTGCGCTGCTAGTGGATCATCAGGAACGCGATCGCCACGTTTTTTACTTATTGATGAGTGTGCTCGTTTGCAAGGTCATTTTACATTTTCCAGCAAAAGTAAGATATTAATCTTTTTACATTTGTAAAACTCTTGAAAATATGTAGTTATTACTGGCTCTTTAATTATCTCATTAATAATTCCCGTTTTGGAGTTTTTTTTTTTATTTATTTTTTTTTTTTATTAAAGTGTTTTAATCTTTTCATAACTTTTGCCTTGGATTCCCAAGATAAAATATCTGAATATTATACTTCTCGTCGCGTTAAGTGCATCTGATATTTCGTAAGATAATTTTAAATGTAAAATATTCACAACATATAATGATTTATTTCAATAAAGCAAGTCAAGAAATAATAATAATAATAATAATAATAATAATAATAATATTTTATCCAATTTTCAAATACTTGGACGGTAAAAAAAAAACGGTGAAAATTTTGCATTAATTTTTTTTTGGCTACAGAGAAAATACTGTAATTTTGAATTTATGAACCGTGAGAAAAGTACTCTCTTTTAGGAAAATTATTTCAATTTCGAAATCACTTTTCGAAAGTCTCATTGGCCCAAGTCCTCTTATATTCCCGAAGATACTTTTTCAGAAGTTTACTACGCGATAAAAAGTCGGAGATATTAAATCATTAATTTACATCACCTTAACCTATTTAGATTTGACCTGATTCTTTTTAATAATCAATAAAATCTAAGTGTATCGTACATAATGAGAACGCAAAATCTTATATAGACAAATCTTCACTTTTACAATTATTCTCGATTATACTCGAATTTATATTTTTAATAAGAACCTATAATTCATATTTGTTCAATTATATCGTTTTAAAAATATTACTTACACGCGTGTTTGTAAAAAATACAAAGCAATCAAAAATCGTATAGCTAAATTAAAAAATATCGTCAAACAATGTTTTGAAAAAAGAGTTTTGCCAAACCCTCTAGCTTATAAAATGAAGTATAAATATTTTTAAATAAGTCGGACGCACGGATGAACGCAGGAAAATCCAAAATAAAAATAAGAAAAGAAGAAAAGAAAGAAAGGATTAAAAGTTGGATCGGTAGAGCGACATGAATAGGGTGGAAAAAAAAGTTAAGGATAGAGTAAAAAGGAAAAGGAAAAAAAATGAGTATAAGGGTAGGAGCGCAGTAGAGAGAAAGGCAGTTGTGGCTGAGTAAAAGAGAGAGAGAGAGCGAGAGAGAGAGAGGAAGGGAAAAGAATGGGAAGAGAAAGCGACAGCGAAGTGTAGAGAGGCAACAAGTATCCGAGCGCGCACCGCTGGAGCTTTTATACTCTCGCTCAGTAGTCGTCTCGGCAACGTTCCAGCCGATTCATGCACTTCTTTTTCACTGCACAATATTTTACGTCCCTCGCGCGCTCCACATTCGCAGCCTCCATATGCATGCACACATGTGAATACAATGTAAACTGTTGCGTCTCGGTGGTGTATATATATATATATATATATATATTTACCAATCTTTCGAGCATTTGCTACTATTTAAGCGCTTTTAATTGGGTTAACTAAGATAATCTCTTTTTCTCTCTCTCTCTCTCTCTCTCTCTCTCTCTTCTCTCTCTCTCTCTTCCACTCGCTTTCCCTTTCTCTCTTTCACTTCTAATTGCCTACTTTTGCCGGGTTTTTTAATAAATTGTGAATTCGTTATTTCCGTGCTTCTGTTGAATTTCAACTGTATATTCAGCGAATTTGAGTCTTTTATTTCTCTAAAGTAAATTAATCTTTATTACCTATATACAGGCAACACAATCGGAGATAATAATTATGCTAAAACATTTTATAATTCGAGATATTTCACAGATAAAACAAAATCACTTGAAACGTATACTTTGTACGCCGGAACAAAAGTTACTTTGTTAAAAATACAAAAAAAAAAAAAGAAAGAAAGAAAGAAAGAAAAAAAAAAAGACAAAGGAAGTGTATTGTACGGCTTTTCCAAAAAAAAATTCACGAATATTTTTTTGAGCACTGTTTGTTTTGCATCCTACCATTATTTGCGCAAATACAAGAAAATGAAGAAAGAAAGAAAAAGATAAATTTAAACATTTGCAAAACTACGCTCATACAGGTAAAATTTCATAAAGTTGCATTGCAAGTTAACCGAGATTGTGTAAGCCACCTGTACCTATACACACATTATCTATTATATAACTTTGAATGATTATCGTGTATTAGATGTCTATTATTCAATGTCACACATGGATGATCCGGATGCATATATTATCACAAAGCGAGTGCATTAATTAAAGTTATTACAAGCAAGCGCCGGAATGGCACTCGGGAATTTAGCTGCTAAAAAGAAATCCCATCAAAAATGATTTGCTCACTACTGCTGCTGCTGCTGCTGCTGCTGCTGCTGCTGCTGCTGTGGCTGGCGGAGAGCTTAAAGAGCGAGGACCGGTGGTAGCGGCTTTAATCACGAGATTGCCGCGAGCGGGCTGTTCGCGGCTGCAGTCGCGTATAGCTGCATGCAGAGACGGCTGATCCGAATCCGCGAGGCTTGGATATAGAAGAGGAGGAGGGTTGGGCATATAAAGCCGGCTTGATGGGCAGAAGAGAAAAAAGAGAGGGGGGAGGAGAAGGAGGGGGAGAGAGAACGGAGGTGCGAGAGAGCTATTCGCGTCACACCGATGAATGGCTGTGCGCAAGCTGCTTGTCTCGTGGCCTCTCGCGTTGCTCTCTTTCTCTATCTCTCATTCTCTCACTTGTAATTCTCTCTCTCTTTTTTCTCTCTATCTATGTGTGTGTGTGTGTGTAGGCTCGATGTAGGCTGCAACCCATTTTGCCTCGGCAGTGGCAGCAACAGTAGAGCGGCGCGGCCCACATAAGCGCCAGCAGGCATAATGGAAACGCGGCCGCGAGCGGCCGGCTTGAAGTGCACCACTGTACCTAT
>JAPYZE010003006.1:0-19875 GCA_030522805.1 Leptomastidea abnormis | reverse complement strand
CTGAACGTTTTTTTCGTCCAAACGATTATTTTATACGATTTTTAGGTGTTATAAATGATTGAAAATCATTAAAAACAAATTTTATGCTTAAAAAAATACGTTAGAAAGATATAGTTCCATACAAGACGCCATAAAGGTGGGCTATACTAATCACCCCCCCCCCTCCAATTCCACTTATGGTAGTCAAATTGTTATTTGGTGCTGATTTACAACAAGTCAATGGAAATGATTAAACATTTTCGCAGATTTTACTTTTATCTATACTGTCAAACATGTTCTTTTTTTGAGCATATTGAAAATTGTTGAAATACTCCGATATTTTATCGAATATGTCGACGAATACCTATAATAAAATAAGAAAAGGTCGGTAACTATAGTTTTAGGTTGAAACTGAAAAGTATTTTGGCGTCCCCACGCTAATAACTGTTAACTTTCTTAATGACGAAATTGCTATTATTAGTTTATTCAACTACGTCTGAATTGCCTGCAGTTTTAAAGTTGATTGGAAATTAGATTTTTAGTCTTTCTACAAAAACTGTAAGTAGACAAATGTGGTTTGTAACATATTTGTTTTAAAAAAATTCCTTTATAAATTGTAAACAATATTTAGACGATACACTGATTACTGTAAGCTGCATTATTAATGTTATAGAATTTGAAAGTTTCAAATAGGCAAAATTTACACTTCTAAACAACAAAACAATTAATAAATTTTATATTCTTGTACAAAAATTGCAACTTAAGATGTATTATCGAAGATAAAACTTTATGAAAAAAAAAAAATAATTGCAATTGAAGCCTTCGCGTTGAACGTCAGTTTGATTGGTATATTCCTCAAAATATTCGAATCAAAAATATAAAACAGCTTAGTATACGTGCATAAAGCTTGACATATTGACGCCTTGGACGAAGAAAGGTACATCAATACCAATCAGACAAAGATGATAAACTTTCAATTTTTTAACAAACTTTATTTGCACAAAGTTTATTGTACACTTAGTGGAATATGTATATAATCATAAACTACAAGCAACTGCTTAGAAAAGCAGAGCATTTTAAAAACGACCACGACAGTTATAATTTCCACTAAGTGTACATCTAATAATACAGTAATATTTTATTAGAACTAAAAAAAAATCTACGTATTTCCTTAATAATAGCATCTGAAAATCAAGCAGCGATTAAATGTTTATTAATGCAGCAACTTGTGCTTTTTTGTCCAAGATCGTCGACTTGTGCCTTTCTTCTTCTGAGGCAACAATGTAAGTTACTTATAATACTAATAGTTTATGTATGGTCACTTGAACACAGAGCGTTATTATCATATAATATATATATATATATATATATATATATATATATATATATATATATATATATATGTGTGGGTAAATCTCGTGAAAAGTCGATATTTTGGACCTTAAAATGAAATCAAAATAAAATAATTAAATAATCAAGTTAATTCACTGCATTTTTATGAAAACTAAAAATTTGTCAATAAAAAGTAAAATTGGAAATATTTTTCTTCGTAGCAACGCGCTGAGTTTAGCTAGTTTTTGTCTCAATCTCAAATTGCGCGAGGCATTTTTCTTCGTTAACCGTTTTTGACACGGCTAATCTTCGTAGGAAGCATCGATATATAAGTAGTTGTAAGTGTTAAATAGCGGATTTGATAAGTTGGTATTTATGTGGTGTAATATTGAATTTAATTGAGATTGATGATCCGACGGAGTCTACATTTTAGGGTGTTTTTCATCACTAGCAATTCGAGGTACAAAATACACTAGAAAAATTTTGTTCAAATTCGAAATTCGTAATATTGATTTTACTTAGGCCGTGCAATATCGATTTCTCACGAGAATTACCCATATAGCATCGAATTCAAAGTACCTATAGGGGAAACTGGGGCTATGTTGTATATGAGGCTATATAATAATCCGATTATTGCACTGGAATGGAACAATCAAATTCAATCAAACTTGGGGGTCTTGTTTTAGTTGTTACAAGGAACTTATTTTCCCGAAATGGCTTAAATTGAACTTATGGTCGACTTTTTAGCGGTTGGCACTGATTTGAGAAGTCCATTTCGTAAGAACGTACAGTGCTAATTCAAGCCCTAGGATTTTATCAGAGTGTGTTCGGGTTTTGAATTATAGACAACCTGAAACTACATATTTTCACGAGTATTTTGCGCCCTTGGTGGTTCCGGTAACTTTTTTGAAATTTAAAGCCATTTCGGGGCTATGTTGTAATTTTTTTCGGGGCTATATTGTAGCAAAATTTTACGTGATGAAAACGAAATGAAAATAAACTACTATATTAAAACATCATAGATAATCTTAAAGTATAGCTCCTAACGAGTATTTTGCGCCTCCGACGGTCTCTCTAGCTCTTTTCCTTTCTAAGATATGTCCATTTGAATTTTGGGCCTTTTTTTGATCTCATTTGAATAAAATCGGAGTCATAAAATTATGAATTTTTAATGCCATTTTGAGGTCAAATTTCTTTGGATCTAAAGCACTACAACTGCGCTCGGGGGTGCAAATTTTTTGTTAAATACTACAGTTTGAAACTATAATGAAGGCTTAGGGCTAGAATTTAATATTATGGCTTAATTAAGTAATTACAATATAGCCCCACGTGTGTTACAATGTAACCCCAACTTTCGGGGCTATTATAGTAATAATTTGTGTTTTACGAGATTTGAGTTTAAAAGTAAACCATTGCATTTAAAGGATTGATTCAAAGTAAATTTTGTAGCTGAAGGGCATATCTTTAAGATCCTTTGACTGACCGAAATGAAAATATTAAAAATTTAAAAAAGTTATAGGCAGATGAAGAAAAAGGTTACAACATAGCCCCAATCTCCCCTACATAGAGAGCCTCGAGAACAGCAGCGGCAAGCGCGTGGATAAGACATTATCAAAACAATATGAGCATGAGCTAAAAACGTGACACTATAAGCTGCGGTGCGCTCGCGCTTACACGCACTCTCACAGCTGTTTGGCCGCCTGCGCTCGCTTATACCTACTTCTACTTATTATATGTATTTATCAGCCAACAAAAGCCAGGCCCCTCTCAGTCCGCTGAATACACGCTACATCAGCAGCCTCAACTCGGGCTCGCTAACTGCTGCTGCTGCGACATATAGCAGTAAGTACAACGCATACGATAAAGAAAGAGAGAGAGAGAGAGAGAGAGAACTGTGCAGCAGAGTTAATAAATCGGCCGATCTGCGTTTATATGTGTGAGTTGCTCGTGTTTGCTCGCGTTGTTACGTCAGCTGCTGCTGCTGCTGCTACTGTGAGGACCCCCCCGAGCTCTCGCTTGGAGGTAATTTACAGAGTCACTCCTCGCGGTTGCGAAGTGTCCCTCTCTTTCTCTGTCATGCGCGACATATAAATCGGTAAGCCCGCGACCAGATCGCGTCAGAAAGTGTCGCGACTTAAGCTCGCATACAAAGTACATATGCAAGCATACTGCAAAAAATAACTGGTTTTCTTTTTTTAACGTTCTTTCTTTTTTTGTTTTTTAATTTGACCTGTATGATGAAAAGTGTAGTGTCTGTAACATAAAGTCGTGTGATGCTAATGAAAGTGGACTTTTAAATATAATATCTAAAGTTCTGTATAGCTGGTGAGTACCGGTTTTGGTTTATTTTTCTATTAAGAACTTTTTTTTTGGCGGTACTTGTTTTTTTTTATTTGTTGGACTCGCAAGATAAAATCTTTTTTTTTTTGTATGTTTTTTGGATCAACTGAAAGTGGTATTAAAACTTGCACTAAGACAAAATTTTAAATTGAATGTTTCAATTGTAAATTGTTAATTTTATGCTTTAATTTTAACTTTATTTTTTTCCATTGAAAATAATGAAGATTTAATTTTTCAAAGTAATTATGAATAATCTTTAATTTATAGTTTTTTCTTTTGATTTTTAATTGTTAAAATAAAATGTACATAAATCGTTAACTTCAAGAAATTAAATTTTACAATACAATTAAAATGAGATATTTTTAAAATCATTTTTACGACCGCACATTCCATCATGACATCAAATATTTTTATTGGTATTAAGCTTTACAGAGAAATAATACAAGCTGTACGTAAGTCGGAAAAGCTTATTAATTTTACAATAATTTTAAATTTGCGTGATATCGAATAAAAATTTGAATTTTTGACGTGATATGCGCAGACAATAGCTCATTATTCACTTATATAAAATCAAAGCTGGTCCAATTCAGCAACATAGTTGCACACCAGCACGATGTATCATACACACTACACATCTACATATACATAAAATAAAGCTAATACCAGTTAAACATTTGTTTGGCAGGTCTGTACACATCTAGAGATCGATTGCCTTATAACTAGAGGAAACCGGTTCTCCAACGCAGCGGGTTCAAGATACTCGCCTGTAACTGCAAATATTTTTTTCTTCTTTCTCTCCTTTTCTTTCTCTTTCTCACGTCGTCAAAACGGAGTCAATCACGAAGTCACTCTGCACCTGTCCCGCTGCGAACGCTGCTGCCACATTGTTTAAAAAAATGACGAAGGAGAGAATTAACCGAGATTATTCCAGGCATGTACTCTATCATTAAACAAACAATTCTTTTTTATTATTTTTTTTTTCATTTTTATTTATAATATTTCAACCTCGTGTGTCTGCGCAATTTTTTTTCTCATCTTTCTCTATACGGCTGATAAGAGTGATAAGATGTTTTTTTTCTTTTTATCGAAGGTTTTTCAAAGTCTTCTTCTTCTTATTCTTCAGCATGAAGGCAATTATCAATACGAGATAAAATAACGGTCAAGGAATAGAGTGCTGATGTTAAAAGGAACAAAATATTCTTAGAATTTGTATGTGTGTTTGTGTGTGCATGAAGTGCACGTGTTATATGCTTATCGGAATTGTCGAGTTGCCGGAAAAACGATTTATACATAATTTAACGATGATTTATTGACAGTTATATAGATACATTAAAAGCTTTCAAACATAAACAATGAGAATACCTAATGCGTATCTTAAAATATAGTAATACGCGTCTGACCGATTTAGGAATTAAAGACAATCGATTTATTTACTTTGAAATTAATGAATTTGATTGAAATCGATATAAATCTGCTTGAAATCAATTGAAATCGTTTGAAATCCATATAAAATCTTTTAAAATATTTAACGATTTAAAATCGCTGAAATCGTTAAAAATTAAAATCGAAAACTTCTTGCATCATTCGCTCAGATTTCAATCTTACGCGATATAAAGCTAAAAAAAAAAAAAATTCATGCAAAAAAACTTAAATACACATTCAGCAATATTTGACGCGTTACTATACAAACTAGCAAACGCGCGTAGATTAAGAATAAAAAAAGCGCAAGTACACATATATTTTTCATTGCTGATAAAAGTGTCCGCGTGTAATACAAACCTCCCCCCCCCCCCCACTTCTATCCTCCATCTATAGATTTTTCTCAGACTGCACAAAAAAATGTAGGATAATTATCGTAGCTCGTGGCTCTTTTTCGCAGAAGCTGACGAGCGACTACTCAATATACCTATATGTTAATACAAATATCTTATCATCTATACTGAGATATACCTATACAATGCTAATTTATACGGATGATGATGATGATGATGATGATGATGATGATGATGATGATGATGATGATGATGACGATATGACCCCCCGCAGTAGAATGAGCGTTCCGATAACACTTGCTCTGCAGTATGACTGACACTCTTATCGCCGTCGGCGCGATAAGTATGTATATGTATGTATGTGTCACGTGATCGGCGCACGGAGAATTATTATTGCCGAGACGATTTTTTTCTTTTTCTTCTTTTTCTCTCTTTCTCTTTATATATAAACACATAATATATTAACGCGGATATAAGGTAGAGAAGGGGTGAGGGTCATGGTACTCTGCTGCTGCTCCTGTCTGTCGAGGATGCTGATGAAATTGATTTGTTATATTTTATGTAGGTGCGGCCTTTTATCGTTAAATTTTACCCATATATAGGAATTACCAATATTTACATAGATTCGATATAATGGTGTGTTATCATAATCGCCAGCTGAATTATTTATTAAATAAATCTAGCTATAAGGACGTAAACGATCGAATTAATTGGATATAGGTATTATATCGGTATTATTTGTGAGAATCGGTATAGTATCACTGCAAGGTCAACAACGTGCGACTCACGTATAATAGTGTAAACTGTTAAACTGCGCTCGCGCTGTAGATTTCGAAGGAAAAGCCGCGGGCTGCTGCCCATATCATCGCGCAGTCGCGGGCAGACATATAACATATAGATATATACACATACAAACACACACACACACACACACACACACACACACACACACACACACACAGACACACACGTTGTAGATACACGTGACACGACGACGGCGCGGGCGGTAAGCAAAGCTGATGGTCACATGGCACTCACTTCCCCCGCAAATTTTATCGAGCGAATTTCGCTGCTTGCTGCTTGCCTATATATAATAATATCTTCTACCTATATATACCTATACCTATCCCAGTCAGTACGAGCGGGAAAAGCGAGCGGGAGCGCCTGCCCGCCCAATAGCTCCCTGCTAACGGATAGACGAGATTTAAGAAAAACAAAAACTTAGTTTAATTCTGTCATTCTATATTCGTTAAAAAATGTATACTTGTATTTAATTACAGTGTTAATGATATAAATTTAAAAATTTCCGGCAATCATAAAAGTCCGCTACCGGTACCGCTCACTTGTGCGCGCGTGTTCGTGTATGTGTTCTCCACGCGTCATTTAATTGCTGCTTGTGCACGGAGCGAAAGGAGACTATATACCTATAACTATATATAGATATGTACACCAAGGCGCCACGCGCGCGTGCCGCTGCGTGTCCTTCACCTGCACTTCTTCCCACCCACCCCTCGCCGGCAACGTCCTTCCCGGCTCTCCAATAAATAGTATATAGTATATCCGTGTGGGCGTGTGTATAATATGTATATATATATACTTGTGCATTGCAAGTGCAATCTTAACTGTCGTTAGACAGTCGCTTGCGATTGTGACAATACATAAACTTTATAGTATTGCATTTTGAAGAGGCTGCATCTATACGACATTTATCAATCTACTTATTATAATACATGGCTGTTACCACTGCTCTATATTATTACACTTGTAAGCTTTTCCATGCAGCTGTTGCTCCTGGTACACTTATGAATTTGAAGATATGGACGAGTTGTGGTTAGTTCCTCCTATATATTACCCGTATAAGACTTTAAAAAAAAAATGAGCAAAAAAAATTTAAAAAGCACGATGCCTGCATACCTATGTACATATAATATACGCCGGCTCGCTCTATAAATGTGGTAAAGCGATCAGCTCCCCTCTCTTTTTTTTCATTACTCGCTGATGCGATATACAGTTTCAAGGTCAACACGTTGGCTGCTTTGCATCTGCTCGATATGCATACCTATATATTATATAGTGCTGCTTTATATTCAACGTATACGTGAAATATGTACGTAAAATTGATAGTAAATAAAATTGTGATTTGGAAAAATTAAAAGTGTATTATAATACATGTTTAGTGGTATCATTATTTCGTTTGTTTATTAAATTATCGAAATTTTGGTGCAGATCAAACTTTTGTTGAATAAACTTTATATTCTTCTTGTTATTATTCAACTAATAGTATTTACTTTTGTGAAATCGGTTTTTTATACTTAATAAAAATGAATAAGATTTGTGTTTGATAAGATTCTTTAATTTAAATTATTATTAATTACTATTATTTTTTCTTTTTTTATTTTGGATAATTTTAATTAAACGTATAAATGAACAGTATCGGAATTATTATTTTTTTTTTTTATTCTTATTGCTTAATTGATACAAAAATTATTTTACATTGCTTTACTCATAAATTATAAAATAATTTTTATTTAAAATAATATTCTATCACTATTAGAATTAAAATTCATATTTTTCTTTTTTCAAAAACGTAAAAATACTAAAATTAAGTATAATCTAATATAAAACAATATAAAAATTAAAAAAAATAAAAATAATAATTTAAAGAAAACAATAATTGCTCAACAACCATTAAACAATTAAAAGAAAATTGCGATAATACAGTTATAAGTAACCACGAGCAGTTAAATGTTCCGACGAGATAAGCTTTTTTCCGGTAATATTAAAGCGCATAATATATCGATCAGCTGAGAGATGCAACTTATCACGTAAGCATGTCACACTATATCAAAACGTTAGGCCAATTGAACTCAAGCTTTCATTAGAGAAATTCCAAGGTGTAAATGTGAATATAAAGAAAGAAGAAGTTATATAGTGGAAAAAAGGGCGAGGAGGGGGGGGGGATTGAAGAAAAGTCAAAACAAGCGTGCGTTTTATATGTATGTATATACAAAAGGAACAAAATAAATGAGAGTGGTATAAATTGAATGATTGAGTCCGGAGACCAATATATCTACAGACGCGCGCGCGCGTGCGTGTGTGTGTATGTATCAACATATCCGAGGCAGCTCTCCCCTCCAAACGATTGAGATCTTGCACGAGCGATCGGCGCTGGGGGGTATAGACACTATATACAACGCGGCTCGAGAAGCAAGCTCTCGCGAAGGAAACGAGCGCGTTTCGCGCTTTAGTAGGAGCTCGGACACAAATCGGTATACATATATACGTCTGCTTGACATCAGCAGCTCTCTTTTTTATTATTTCGTGGTTATCTATATACACTTGAGGCACATGCGTGTCTTACCGATTTTTACCGATCTATTTAATTTTCCGTTTCGTCACACGCACACACCACGGTTTTGGCGCAGCACACGCGAGCTTTTAAAATTATTGGTTATAATATTTTAGCGAACAAGTTATCCTTATCCTTACATAAATCGGCTTTAACGATATATAATATTTTGGTCTCATACGTGTGAATCGTTGACAGGATGGCTAATCTCGACGAGGTGAAGATGGTCTGGAGGCTGGCCGACGCTGTCTGCTTTGACGTCGACTCGACTGTCATTCAAGAGGAGGGCATCGACGAGCTCGCTAAATTCTGCGGCAAAGGCGATCAGGTGGAAAGTCTGTAAGTCTTTTATCCTTTTTTTTTTTCTTTGCATTTTTCATACTAGTACTTCTTTTCTTCATAAATACACTCGCGCACATGACTTGTTCACTAATTGAGATATTTTTTAATCTTTTTTTTTTGGTGGGATAAAAAAAGCCCAGCAAATATGGATAATTATGAGTTTATCAATAAAATTTATTAAACTTAATTAAACTTTATTTCTACATATCTTAATGTTTCAAAAGAAACTATAAATAAAAATAAATCACTTGCAGACGAATTTTAATTTTTTAGTCAATATTAGTTGTTGTTAATCAAATTATTTGTTTACTGTCATTATTAATCAGTTCTGACAAGAGGTTAATGAACTTACAAATTTTATGCTTTTACTTCATTTGTTAAAAAAAAAAAAAAGACAAACGATGTGTTATAATAAATTGTTTACTTGTGAATCTTTAAGTGAATTTTAAAAATACGTTTTTTTTTGTATTTGTTTGTTTTTGGCACACGTGCGTGTTAATGAAAAAAGAGATAATAATTTTACCAACAAAAAGTTCCATCACTTAATCTTTAAAATTTGATGAATATAAAAAAAGAGAAAAATAAAAAAAAAAGTTAATCTACATTTCGACGTATCGTGCGTTAATTATGTAACTTTTCGTCGCGATAAAGCGATATATCTAATACACATGTAAAATAATAGACTCGTGTGCGTGTGTGTTAAAATTTTAAATTATTAATCCTGCATAGTTATAAAGGTATATCTTATAAATACTGAAAGTTTCGCCAACAGGTGGTCTCGTGCAATATTACACCTATATCTCGCAAGCTTTTTACCACCTTGTAATTATAATATCTGCAATATTACATTTTCTTTTTCCTCGCACTAATATTTAAAAAAAAAAAAAAAAATTTACTTAAAATATAAAGTTGTAAGTATAGCAAGCTTTTCAGCGCTAGTTTAAAAAGGTCGAAGCACAGCTGACTGGCTATACCTACACATTCATTAGCTATACTTAACATGTACCTATATCTATATGTCTGACTAAACACAGATGACCTTGCTGGATCAGATGTATTTAAACCATTCTCCATCGCAAGCTTCATCTTTAACATATTGTGCCCTTGCCACCAACCGCAAAAAATACATATACCTATACATATAAGTATATACTTTTTATTTACAACCCCCCCCACACACCTCCCCAAATTGTAATAACAATATTGTGTTAAATTATTAAAAATAAAGACGAAATGTTTAAATGCAAAAACATATTATATTTGATAACCCGTTATCTTGGAAATTGGTAGTACCATTTAACAATCAACATCTTTCAGGCCGACGTTATTTTGCGCGTCGCGTGCGCTTGTTATAAAATTTCTCAATAATATTCGGAGAGCGCGTGTGCGTCAATTGTAGAGGAGGAGAATATATATATATATATAGGAAGTGGAAAAAAACGGCTCTTTTTCTCTTTCTCTTTGCCCATCAAGCGCTTCAAAATATATGCCGTACTCTTTGTTTTTTTTTTATTTTCTTTTCTTTTTTTTTTATTTTCGTCGTGCCTTTTTTTCGTTTTATTAGCACCGTAGAGTTTTGTTTTTTTTTTCAACATAAAAATAATATACTTGCTGCAATTTGTATTATTATTGAAATGTACATTTCATTATGATTATTATTTATTTTTTTAATTATATTATACTGATTTTGATTAATTTTATTTTATACTTCGTGTTACGTTTTTTTTTTTAATATGAAAATCCTTGTACGATTCATTTTTATTATTTACGTGAATATAGCAAAAAAAAAAACTCTTGATTACGAAGCAAAGATATAATTGATGGTTGGCAGATTAAATTATAGAGTGAGGACCAGATATCCGCTGGTGCTTTATTTTTTACGTATAATCTTATACATTCTGTACCTATATATAAGGCGATTAATTGCATAAGTCAATAAAAAAATAAGAACAGATTGATTGTATTTTTTTAAAACTAGACTCGAATTGTAGTTTTATCTGAATATTTGCTGCAATCTTTGTATACATTTTAATTTCGAACATAATATATAATACCAATAATAAAAAAAAAGAAATGTTCCTAATAATGAGCTTGAATTTTTAACATTTTAGCTTTGAATTCGCTTATTTATTGAGTATCCGTCTTTGCTTACTTTGCGCGGATAAAAAATAAAGGAAACAGGTAGATAGGATTAAAGAAATATTACCTGTTATTGGTCAAGCCACAATCGCATAGTGAATCATTTGCTTCTCTCGACTAGGTATATTTAATAATTTTTATTTAAATAGTAAAAATTCAAAACATCAAAATATACCCAAGGCTATTGCTTTCTCATTATCTAATGACATTGAAATTATATTAAATTATTCGCGTGAGTTTAATTTGAAAAAAACAAAAAAATAAAATTATAAAATAATGAAAAAAAAACATATAATAAGAATATAATATGATATCGTCACCGCAAATGCACGATGTATAGTAAAAGCTTTGCCAAATCTAAGTGCAGATGCTGATTTATATCGGACGGGTTAATAAACTGTTTAATTAATTCTTTCATTGATAATAAGTGTATATCCTGCCCGTCGTACGTATAAATGTACGATATTTTTGACTTGAATGCATCACCTCAGTAAATCAAGCAACAGCACATTTGATGACTGCTGTAATAATATAAGAATTCGAATTTTGTTGATTCCGATTATAGATTGTGTGTTACACACCATTATTATAATTGTTATTATGTTGTTTAATTTATCAATCTTTTCGTTACAATTTTATATGTAACTCTAAATGACATGCGACTCATGCTGATTACAGCAGTGCGGTTTACTCATTCATCGAATTCACTTTTATATTTATACGTACACGATAGTATTCTTCTGATTGCGCAATTGCAATATTATTAAATTCATTGCCCTGCAGCAAATAAATATACGTTGCGATTAAGCTTGTATAGCTACGATAAATATAGGCCGAGCGTTTATTATTAGTACTATATCATTTACAAATGATCATTTGCTTCCCCAAGAACATTTATATAATTTATCGCTTATAATTTATTATTTATAATGAACTTATTTAAAACAATGTGTGAAAAAGTACTTTTTTTCAAATGTTATCATTAATTAAAAAAAAAAAAAAAATAAGCATATCATTAATACTTTTTATTTATTTGTTTATAGCACAAAACAAGCGATGCAAGGTAACATGACGTTTCAACAGTCGTTGACGGTGAGACTCAACATCATAAAACCCAGTCTCAGTCAAATTAAGGAATTTATAAAAACTCATCCGCCAAAATTAACACCTGGTATCAAGTAAGTTTACGCCAGAATTTATCGATTTTTGTCAATCAGTTAAATTATTAAAATGCGATTTAATTATTTTTTTTTTTAATCAATCAATCACTATAATGTCTAAAGTTTACGCTAATAAAAATAAATAAATTGTTATAATAAATAAAAATTGTAAAAAATTTCAGATCCCTAGTACGAGCCCTGCAAGAGCAGAAGAAACAAGTGTTTCTCGTATCAGGCGGTTTTCACTGTCTGATAGCTCCAGTCGCGGCACAGCTGAATATTCCCTCGGAAAATATACGTGCAAACAGGCTTAAATTCTACTTTAACGGTGAGTTCACCAATAGACTTTATTTTGTTTTTTTTTTTTTTAATTTATATAGTCTTTTAACGCAAGCGGTGGTATATCATTATTTTATCAATATTATTGCAGGTGATTTTGCCGGTTTCGATGAGAAAGAGCCAACGTCGCAAAGTGGCGGCAAGGCCGAAGTGATTCGGCGATTAAAGGAAGAAAAAGGATTCAAAACTGTTGTTCACATAGGCGACGGAGCTACAGATCTAGAAGCCTGTCCTCCAGCGAATGCTTTTATTGGTATGGATGATGATCAAATTTCAATTTTTTCTTCATTTAAAAATTATATGCTGATATAATGAATGAGAATGTATATAGAAATGTATGATATATATGGACCGCAATTGTTATATATTTGTACTATCAAAATGATTTATTTTACATCATAACATTTTATTATTACAATATATGCATATATATAGAAACAAGTAACAATGAATGAAATGCATTCTAAATTCTTGTAGTTTAACGAGTAGATGAGGAATCGTGAAAATGAACACAATCATGAAATATATTTTCTTTCTTTTTCTTTTTAATTTATGTATATTTCATTATTTGCTGACATGACTTTGAGTCGCATCATTTTATTAATGTATACATCGTAAATACATAAGTTACATTTATATTACAAGCTTTACCAAAGCATATTTGTATATAAAAAAACAAATAATATGAAAGCTAACTAGTTATCAACTGATTTTTAAATCAAACGTTGAAAATTAAAATAATAATTAAAAATAAATCAATTTTTTTACAAAATTATAGTAAAACAATATATTAATAAAAAAATCGTTGTTTCTTTTTTTTTACAGGATATGGAGGCAACATCATACGAGACAGTGTGAAAGCGCGCGCACCGTGGTTCATTACGGATTTCAAGGACCTTGAAGCAGCCTTATGATCTTACAAATTTTTAGTTTAGATTCAAATTAATAGTGCGAGTTGAATGTGAGGATGCATATATGCGTTATGAAATAATCTAAAAAAAAAAAAAATAGTAAGGATATTTTTCCATGGAATGATGACTATTTACATAAAATATTTTTTTAGTGTACAGAGGTGTAAATATAACTGACAGTATTTTTGAAATAGTAATATTGTTACAGAGAGAAGATGCGCGATGGCATCGATTTGTTGCTGTAATGTCGAATTTTTTTGGCATGTTCGGAGTTTTGATGATTGTTATCAAAAATACCGTGTTAATGATGATCTTTTTTTGTACGAATAGTTACATAAAACACATTTATAAAGTTTAATCGCGCAAATTTATTAACCGTTTTCCTCTTTCCTTTCAACAAAGTTCCCTCTTATTTATTTCAATTGCACTGATACAATTTTTAATGCAAGTTTCCTTATTTTTTACTTTTTTTATGTATATGTATATAAATTACATGATCAATCAACAAATTCATATAAATCATTATCTTGTTGACTAAAATATAATTAGTTAATAAAAACAACTGCAACTTTCATCTTTTGAAAGATCTTAAACGTTGCGCATTATTGACTATTACTGGTTGAAGCTTCTCTCTCTTTTTTCTTTTGCTCCATCCACTCATGTATTTTTTTCTTAAGATTATCATCTGATTTGACCATATCCATAGTTAAAGGAGATCGATTAAATGGATCAGTCTGATCGCTAAGCAAGTGTCTGAAATAAAAAAACCAAAACACATGTATAATCGGTCAATCAATTTGTATGAAGAACATTAGAAGTATATAATGAAAACCTTGCTATCGTTTGTCGGTCAACAACAGCTTTGGATGTCGGTAAGATGACTGGATCTATCATTAAAGTAGACATGATAGGATCGAGAAAATCATCGGGAATATCATTCAAACTTTCATCTTCTTCTTTCTTTTGAAGAGCAGCCTGCTCTACTTTCTTTGCAAATGGCTCGAGATCGGCTAAAATAATTCCTCCTCCAATTCGGACTACAAATAATTTACGAATTATGCAAACTTTAAAATTAAAAAAATGTAAATTTGAAGAATTTTAAACAAATTACCTAAAACTTCACTAGCTATTTTAAACAGCTCAGGATTGTAAGACCTCCCATCTTGCGATACGGCAAGTATAAAATTATCGTTTTGGCTTAAGTTAATATATATTTTACATATGTTTAAAACAAGATCTGCTGGCTTGAACTCATATTCATCTTGATCTTTAACCTGTTATTATCAATGATAGAAATTAATTTATAATGTAATGAATAAAATTCTTAAGCAGATGATAATTTACCTTCAAATTTTTTTTATTTGGACCAACTAATTCCCAAAGTCTATAATTTAACATTTCAACTATTCGAGATACCATTGTAGGATGACAAAATATCGATTTGATTTCTGTTGTCAACATCTTCAATGTTTCCATTGTTTTTTTACCCAAAATATTATAAAATCTTGCAATATTTCCAATTCTTTCAAGGTTATTAGTTTGTTGTTCTCTTTCTTCATGGCTAAGCTTATCCCAATCACCAGAATTCCTGCAGAAATAATCAAGTTACTAACAATCAATTAAACAAAGTAATATAAATAATCATTGTATATACCTTGCAGCGATCAGTTGTTTCAACTCTGCCATATTTGAAAGTGCGTGATCGAGCGAATATACTGCATCATTTATCAAGAGATTGATAAATCTTAAAAAAAGAGGTGGTTGCACAGCTTCCATATTAGCCTCGGCGTATTGAGCTAATAGTCTGTAATAATAATAATATTCATTGTGTGTTTAAATCAATATTTTTGATTATAAAAATAATTCATTTCAATTTTTGCTTCTTTACTAACTTAAAATTATTACGATGCTCTGGTATTTTCCATAAATATTCCATCACTATGTACATTGGTCGTCGATAATTAAACTTTTGTTCTAACTCGACGCTTTGACCAGACATTTCAATACACACAAACACACTCAACAAATTTGGTACAATCTGTGAAAAAATTGAATAATTTTTAATTTCATATATATTAGAACTAAATATGAATAATGCATACATATACAAAGTATAGAACTTTTAACACTACATTAATTATAATTAGTATAAAATTGACTTTCAAGAGTTTAGAAGTTTGACTTACTATATCTTTATGTTGATGTATTTCAAAAAGTTGTTTTCTATGGAATGTCCCAAGAGTTTGCGAAGCTGTTCGCTGATCCACTACTTCGTTATGAGGCAGAAGAGCCTCCAGTCCTTCCGCCAAACGTGCTCGTAAATGCGGATTGTAAAGTCTGGCAGGCGACTCCATTAAAGCAACCAGCTACATATTTTGTCTTATTATTGCAAATAATTAATATATTCATGAAAAAATTTGGAGAAAAAAAATATTGCATACCACTGTCAGGACATGATGTAAAAAATTTGGGCCCTGTTCTTCAAAAATATTAGGACTCCAACGTTGAAGAAAACGTATGTAGTTGACAATGTTTTCTATTACAAATTCGGGAATACACCTACGTAAATATTTGTAAAAGTATTATTTTTTTGTGTTGAAAAATGAATTTTCTTTATTATATCTCAGTGAATTAAGCATTTACCTTAATACATTAGGAACTGTTTTTGGTAAAGGGAATGTAATGGGTTTATATTCTATAGGAGCATAACTTTCCTGCTTTTTTTCGTCTGACCTTGTATCTACATTTACTTGCATTAACCAGAAAGCTGTTGCGGCATGAAATTTAGCTAGTAGTGTAAGTAATTCAGGATTTAATAAACAAGCTCTATACGATAAATATCTGAAAAAAAATAAAGTTTCATTTATTACAAATATTTAGTAAGACATTAAAATATTTTATTTGGATTAATAAAAAACTATACATATTTAATAAGTGTACTTTTTTTAAATTGAAAATAAAAAGCTTGATATTCTTTTTGCAATTAGTTAAACTGACTCAAATATCAGATGTTTAATTTAAAAGCTCATTTTGATAGTTTGATAACATTCTTAAACTAAATGTTTACAACCTGCCCACAATGGATTTTATTATAATAAATTTTTTAAATTATGTTTTTAAATATATAAAATGACTTTTAATGCTACTGTTTTAAATAGTTTAACAGTAAACCTGTTATATAAAACAATTATTTAATAAAAATTTTTTACAACTTTAAATTGATTTAAAAAAATAGATTTTAACAAAAATATTATTATTGGTAATTTATAATACAAGAATAATTTTTATAGTTGCTAAGACTAAACTTACTTTGTCATTTCTGTTTCTAAACGCTGTGATATTAATTCATTGATTTCTGTGCTTTCATTTAGACGGGATTCAGTATACATTCTCTGAATCCTTGCTAAATTCTGACTTATTCTGTGAAAAAAAAAATAAGATTAGATTATTTTACATCTTTTTTTCATTGATGCAAAGTAAATAATAATTTATACTTTAATGTTTTTTCTAAAGCAATACGATATCCAAGATCTAGTGCTCGGTGTGTCAAATAAAAACATTCAGTGACAAAATTGAATGAAGTTGCGACCGGACGACTTTCGCCTTCTGGGGTAGGAATCAAACAAGTTTCAGAATGTATGTCCTTCATGTGCAATCCTCTTTCTCGACTGTCACTTTCGCTTTTTATCTTAAATTAGAGACATTTATGAGTAACATAACTGTAATTCAAATTTTCAATAGGTTATTTTGATTAAAATAATGCTATATTACCGTAGCAGCACAATAAGTAGGATCCACTTTTAAAATTCTGACATCATTCGGTTGCAAATTGTCACAAAATGGTTGACACAGCCTTAGAAGAACATTTCCCAAATTCAGCATAAATCCATCAGACACTGTTAAAACGTTTGGCAAGTCCATTTCATTATGCAAATTCCACAGCTTTCCACGACTGACATTAGCATGTAAACAATCAGCTATCCATTGAAGAGTCAAATGTCGCACTTCTCGTGAATATTTGAGGAGAGAACGAAAAATTATATGCATCGACTCATTTAGTGTATCCAATGCTGACCATATATTTCCATCCATTGATGGGCTTTGCTGTGATAATTTATAAATTATTAATATACTTTATTGAGGTATAAAATAAATAAATTGGTTTATATTTTATTATTAGTTTACCTGTTGAAAAGGTTTGTCAAATATAGGAAACGGCTGATAATCTAATTTTGGGAGACAACTAATACTCAACAAATTTCCCAAAAGTGTATTACTATAAGCTTGGCCATTGTTTTTATTTACAGTACTGTGACTAATAACAAGCTTAGCTAATGGAACAAATTTAGCAAATGTTTGTAAGATAAAAAACCAATGTGATTTTAAAACAAAAAGCTGGCTGTCAGCTGTTTCTTGCTGTATAATATCTAAAACTGGACCAAATGCTGTACGTATGACATCAGTCTCGTAACCTTCATTTTCTAAGCACAAAATTTCTACAATTCCACCAATGAAAGATGATAATTCAGCACCAACAATTTCTGCATCCTTAAATAAATCTATCAGCTGAATATGGACCTAAATCATACAAAATTTATTGATAAATAAAACAAAGTTACAAATATTTTAAATCTCTCAATATATGTAAATATAATTATAAATAAATTATAAAAGTATGTCTAAATAAATATTTGATAAGCTAATATTTTAATACCTCTTGGTCTTTGAATACTTCAGGTTCTTCTAAAGCAGTACCCATGTCACGTAAGATAATTTTTCTTATATTTTCCACCGAGTCAAGGGAACCATCACTCAGTCTATATCTTTGTAAACGGCAGTAACTTTCAAAGAGGTATGGTACAATTTTGTTTTGTATAACATGGCTATCCAAGTCTTGGCCCTTTGTACTCTCCTTGGATATCAACATAGATTCTGGCTGTGTCAAAAGTAACCTTTCAAAAATGGCAGGTTCCACTGACTTTTCACCAATGAATACCAACTGGCGAACAGGCTTTTTCTTTTTTCGATGATGAAGAGTAATACCAAACACATCTGCTATCAGCTCATCAAACAGTTCCTCTCTCTCTGCATCTTCAGGGTCGTAATCAGACAGGGAATGGTTTTCTTCCGCTTGAATCTTTTGATCAAAAGTATCATTGTCACTGATACTCTCGTTTGGCCTCTTGACATTAAGCTCAGCACTCTGGTTTGATGGAAACGTCGCGTCATTGCTGTTTGTTGTGAATAAACCAGCAAATGGATTGCTGCTCTTGTTGTCGCACATATTGATGAATTTTTGTTTTTTCTCCTCAACTAAATTCTTACCAGCGTCACAGTCATTGAACCTTCCAAATATATGTCTCTTCAAACCGCGTCAACAATAACATACGTGGAAAATTAACGAAGCATCGAGCAAGAGAGAGATATAAGTTTAAAATTTCGAGGTTACGACTTTACTTTGAACTTCAAAGCATCTGGCAAGACTGCCCAGTCGCACATGCACATGACTTCAAGAAACGTATATAGCAGGAGGAGTAGCAGCTGCAGCAAGTTGCAATTCAACACTCAGCAGGTGCCTGTGCCTCTCACGCGTGGGTGATGGCCCTCATGAGATACAAACTACGAGTAAGTATTGTATATATGTAACGCAATTAATTTAGCCCGAGAAGAAGCGAAAACGCGGCAGTCGTGCACAGCAGACTTGACGTGGGTGAACCTTGGCAGTCTTGGCAAGCACTACACTCCTTCTCTTCTTCTTCCTCCTCCTCCTCCTGTATAGCTTCTTCTCTTGAACCCCCCACACGCCGCGATAACCTTAGAGCAAATTCGATAAGAAATAGTTGCGCTATTCTATTGCAGCAATACATGTAGGTATCACAGCACGACTATAGCACTAGCGACGAAGACAACAACCTGAACAATCGCAACTCTGTTGCCATCAGAGTGCAATCGTCGAGTCATTATATTTTACGCCTAGCGTCTACTGCTACTGCAGACAGCTATGTTGCGCGGGACTAGGGATTATCGCGGGACTCGGTCAAATCAATCATTGAGTAGGAAAGTTAATAATTCTAATTGAAAATTTTTGTGGGATTCAACTAAGGTCGCCACCCGGTAACCTGGTCAGATTTTGTTTAAACAATTTTTTTAAATAAATAAAAAACAAGCCAACAAATGCAATAACAAATTATACAAATCGATTCTACATGAAA
>JAPYZE010003005.1:0-14868 GCA_030522805.1 Leptomastidea abnormis | reverse complement strand
GAGCTAGCTCTTTTAATCGTAGTTTCAATTTGAAAAAAGCAAAATGCTTATATAACCACTCAAATTAAAAATACTAAATCAAGCTTCCATTTAAGCTTTACCGCGTTAAAAAATATTGATTCTGTCCAAAGTTACAGAGGATTGTAATTTCGTGATTTTTGCATGTTAAAATCATATAGCAGTTGCCCATCTTTAACATTGATTTTTGGTTAGCACATTACTTAAAATGTAGATATCTCAGAAAGGAATAAAGATAGAAAAACCGTCGGGGGCGCAAAATGTTTAGGTGTGATTAAATTATACAAATATACGTATTCAAACGCATAATTTCGAAAATTAGCTATGATATAGCTACAGAACTCAATTCTGATATTACCCCAAATATAATTCTAATTGTACCCCACTTTTGTACATTACTTAAAACAGAGATATCTCAGTAAGGAATAAAGCTAGAGAAACCGTCGGGGGCGCAAAATATTTGTTATTAGAAATTATAGTTTAAGGTAATCTATAGTGCGCAACTCGAATGCGCTTTGTTAAAACGTGAGAGCTTTTGTTATAGTGACTCTCGTCCGAAATTTTTAACAAAAAAAAACAAAAAAAAAAATACAAGTCCCCCAAGTTTGGTTCGATTATCTCTTTTCGTTCCAAAATTATCCTTGAATTCTCAAATTACCCCGTTCTCAAAATACCCCATCTTCCCCTAATTTCCCTGCAACAATTGAAATACAGCAAAAAATCGTCACTGAATTTTCAACTATATCGGTACACACAAAAAATATAATAAAAATTGCATACCATGAAAAATTATCTCACGATAGTTCAACAGAGGAAAAAGAAAATCAGTTACAGATATATGATCGTGAAGTACTAAAAATCCTGTTTATTGATGGTATAGAATTAAAGTCTATTGATTCAGAATTGAAGCATTTGATAAAATATTTTCCAATGCATGTAACTATCGGCCCGCGACCTAATGTACTTGTCTTCATAATAAGTCACCTAAATACGGTGTTAGTAGTACAGAAATTTTTAAGAAATATATATAAAAAAAAATTTTTATATGTCACTGTTATTTCAATCATTTTAGAAAATGACCTTAAAAAATTATTATATAATCAACATGACAGCGCTAAAAAGTACAGGATTCGAATACATCAATATAATCCTTTTTCTAAAATTCATTATATAGACTCTAATTTTACTGAAACTCAATTATTTCGCGATAAGTTAAGTAACATGCACAAATATCCTTTGCGTACTTTGGCAGGTAGATCGTCAGTATGGTTAAGAAAAAAGAAGAATTCAAAATTTGATCCAACAAATCTAGATTAGGCTTACGACACTGATGTGCCTATATTTAAAACTTTGATGTGCTCTATGAATTTTTCGTTAAACGTTATTGATAAATTTGCGTTAAGCTATTGGAATATTAACAATGAATTAAAATCAGATGAACTCGATCTTGCATTGATATTATTTTTTGTAAAGCCAAATTGGAAAGCAGTTTCTTCAACTATAGATTTTTACCTGAGAAATATGATTATGATTTGATAATCAAACAATATGGTCATATAGGAACACGAATGCACTGGAATATCTTTTTATCACTTGGAATTATTGCTGTTATCATTATTTTCATGGGCATTTTTAACTATCTTACGTTTTATGAGAATCTTTGGACAACTTTTAATGTATTTCTAATATTGATGGGCTATGGTGTAGTACTACAACCACGACATTATTTAAAAAGATTGATGTTACTGTACTTGATTTTTATATCGGTCATATTTTCATCCGAGGTTTTACAACAAATATTTTTTCTTGCTTATAAACAAACAGAATATTTAGATTTACGTACAGTTGAAGATGTTATTGCTTTAAATAAAACTTTCATCACCAATGAAATGACAATTGATCAAATAAAAAATATAGCATTAGCTGAGCAAATGTATCCGATAATTAAATCAGTTCAGGATATCGACCAAGATTCCCCATACTATTATTCCGAATGTATATTAGGACTATTCAACTCGTCCATTAATTTGTGCATTTATCTAAAGATGTATGCTTATTTGTACAATAGGCATGCAAAAGATCGATCTATTGTCACTCATATTCATGGCCCAATTGTTGATTATCGATCGTATAAAGCTGTCCGACTTTCAAAAATATCTCCGTACGTTAAAAGATTTGATACGTTGATGTCGAGAATTTTTGAATCAGGTCTTTACAACCATTGGCATGAAGAGGGCCTTAGAGAATATGTTCGCAGATTTGATGAAGAACTTATATTTTTACATAATATTAATTATATATATATATATATATATATATATATATATATATATATAAAAATTCAATTTAAAAATCAAAGACATCAATCAAACAAAAGCTATTGATAAACTAGAAAGGAAGAATTTTGTTGAAAATTCGGAACAATAAAATGTCAACATAGTTTATGGATTTATAGCAGGATGTATATTTCAATCTTATAGTTTGACTTGAAGTAATAAATATTTTATAATTCACTTAAGTATACCTACCTTTTTATAAGTGTACTTTTTATGTGTTTGTCACGAACTTTTAACTTATTTACACGACGTTAAAAAAATGTATTTACCAACTTGAAATATGATTTTCTAATGTCTGTTTATTTTAAAATATCGACAATATGTTCAAAAATTACAAAATGGGCTATCCAATAACCCTTACAACAAGATGTTTATCTATTGATTAATCGCAAACTGTATTTTACCAACCACCAAATTTTTACTTAAAATATTGTAAAATTGTTTAAAAATATCTAGAAGTAATGCAACACCATATTATACTAAGGCATAAATTTATCAATTTTTTTCTTAATATTTTAATCCTAAAGTTTACCTTAGCTTTTTAAAAGTTTATATTTTGATGCACTTAAATAATTGAAATAAATTTTTAAGCAATTTTCACGATCTTACACGCATATACAAATATTTATAAGTATAGTGTCAGATAATTAAAATTTTGTTGCTTATTAATTTAAAATACGAATTAAAATCTGTATTTTTAAATAATTATATAATACTCGTAAATCTCTTTGTGTTTTCAAAACAATTGAAAGTATATCTCAGTGTATTTTTTGTGGTACCTTAATAAACAAAAGATAATAATGTGAGTATTTTTTTCATTACCCATACAGATGTTATTTAAGCGAAAACAAAAAAAAAAGATTTTATATAAAGTTAGAACTAAAGATCGTCAGGTATACGATGCTGTATAATTAATTAATATTTATGCTCTCGCTGCTGATACGAATAAATTTAAGTTTATTGTTAAGTTTGAAAAATCATATTCATTCTCCTACTTTGCAATCCTTAACAATTTAGCTTGATACTTGATCAAACAAGTTAAAATAAAAACATGATTAAATGTCTTTTATTACTTCCTTTAAAATACTTAAAATTTTCATAAATATGGTGATCTATACGTATTTTTAATGATTTCCGATTGATTATTTCAATACTGAATATAATTTATCGTTTAATATGCAAATAACATTATATTTGCAATCGGGAATACCAAGATAATTTTTTTTAAAAGACAAAATTTTTGCAAAATTAACTTTTGAAAGCTGCTTTTGACATCTGTTTCCGCGTAAAAACTTAAACTTGAAAAAAACAAAAATACAATTTTTAAAAATTTAATTAGCAATCCATGGCGAATTGATGTCAACTTTTGTTTGAACAAATGGATATATCTGAGATAGCAGGTCAATGAATTAATTTTTAAAAAATATGGAGAATAGAATTTTGTTATAAAAGCAGGTTTCAATACTTAAACTATTACCTCAAATCATCTTTAGTAAAAAATGTATTGTAAAAATCATCAAAACTTGGTGTCTTTTCTGTTTATAACTTTTTTTGCCGGTATTGGTAAGTTTTTTCAGCAAAAATAAACTTTTTACAATAAATTTAAGCGATTTTTTAATGAAACAATAATATTATATTTATTTTTTGAAACTATTAATAACATTGGTTTTTACATTTTAAAAACGGTTTGGCAGCTGCTACGGCACTAAATTCTGGTTTTGCCTTATTTTTCTCTAAATTTTACAGAATTTATTATAAGCTTCAAAAATATATATAGGAATCAAAAATTGATCATGCTAATTAAAAATATGACGTACAATTCTTACTCAAAAATTATAATAAAAACTTAGCCGTTAATTATGTGATCTCATGAAATAAGAAAACGTTTATTACACCAAACTTGCCGTAGAGTTTATATCTTTTTAAAAGTAGTTTTTTTGAGGTCACCACGTACTAAAAAAATAGTAATATTTTTCTTTTTTTCAGTTACAAGTTTAAATTTTGAAGAAATCATTGGTGGTCGACAAATTCGCCCAGGAAGTTTTATTTACGAAGTCACAATACAAGTTCATGGAGCTCATCGATGTAGCGGTTCGCTTATTGCTCCTGATGTAGTATTAAGTGCCGGTCACTGTTTTTATTCTGGCGTAAATGAATTTGTCAGTAAACCTTATCTGGTTTATGCAGGAAATGAAAATATCAAGAATCCAAAAGGACCTGCCATGAAAATTTCTCGTATTTACTTACACACAAACTATAATGAATTCAGTGATTTTTCTGGACAAGTACATATACACCATGATATTGCTTTATTGAAGGTAATTTATTATTGCTAATTTAGAATAATAGATCATTACTTTGTAGCTATAATACCTACTTGTATTTTAATTTTAGCTAGCAAATAGCTTTTCAGTGAATAATCCCAACTCAATCATTTACACGATAAACCTACCGGATGAAGGAGAAACGTTTAACGGAAAAAATGCAACTGTCACTGGATTTGGATTGACTTCCAAGATAATTAATCCTTATGCAAAATATAAAAAAGACAAATACATCTCATACTCATCTTCATTATTGCAGCTGCTAGATGTTAAAATATTGAGTGATGATGATTGTTTTCCAGATAGCGATATATCATATTGCGCCAGACCATTTAAGAAAAATTCAGGAGCTTGTGATGTAAGTTTCACTTTATTAAATAAAATTATTGGAAGTTTTTATTATAATTTATTATAACCAAATATTTTGTATCTTAAACAGGGAGATAGTGGTGGTCCACTATCTGTTGGTTGGAAGCTTGCTGGAATCGTAAGCCATGGTCCAAGTTCCTGCAATGATTTTACAAGCTTTGGCTCTTATGTTAAAGTTTCAGTCTATTTGAAATGGATCAAGGAAGCTATGGCAGATAAACCGACAAAATTACATAAAAGGATAGATCTTATGAAAACATTAGAAAGCCAACCGAAACTTTTATTAAAGTCTGGGAATTCGGATTTTTTTGATCGAATTTTTCCTGTTCTACCGATACAAATTCTACGTAAAGATTTGAAATCTTGATTTGACATCAAACACAAAAAATGTAATAACTTTGAAAATTCTGCAAAAGCTGAAATTAAAAGAGTATCCTTCAAGAAACTTATACTAAATTTTATCTAAATCGATGAAGATAATAATTGAAGAAATAAAAATAAATATTTTAACAGAGTGTAAAACCTAATTTAATGTATACTTAGTAAATAATGCATGGATAAAATAGGATCGAGTTTTACTCAGAAGTGTCAAAACATACGATTTGAAGAGTAGAAAAAGACTTAAATAAAGATTAAATAAGCTTAACTGAATTAGCTCCTTTTTTTAGCCGCTTATTTTGGAAAAGGAAGGATCAAAGCATAATAGTATAAATAAATTTTTACCTTATGTATAAATAAATTCTTACCTTATGAAACAACAAAATTGACTACTTTTTACTTTTTTCAAAAGTTTATTTTTTAAAATACATAGATAGCAATATTTTTACAAAGAAAAAATGTATGTAACAATTTATGTATATAATATATTATATTAAATTAATTATAAATCATACCAACTTATTTTTACTCTTTCTCATTCACTGGTCACTTTGAAAATTTAAGGAATAGAATGGTTAATTTTATTTAACTGTAGACGTAACTTGTTCTTCAATGATAGACTCAACAACACCTGAACATTTTTTTCCCAAATCATAATTTGGGTTGTCTGTTATAAATTTTAATAATGTAACTATTTTTTCTTCATGTGGTAAGTTTAGATGATACTTGTAATTTTGATCATCGTGGTGTAAAATTAGCTGCTCATATTCATATTCTAAGCGAAAGCCCCAATTTTTAAGCATTATGAGAGACTTTATACTGGTAGTTAAATTTTTCTTCGATATATTGTCTAATTGAAGAGAATCACGTATACATTTTATTAAGCCTTCAAGTGGAATACGATATAAAGGAAATCCATCATAAAAAGCTAAAAACATATCGAGTAGTGCAATACTGTCGATGTTTTTATAAAGATCAGGAAAAAATTTGGAGTAGTATTTGAAGCATAATAATGGTTTAATGATTTTAGATACAAGCACTACCCCAATATTCGACATAATTGAGATGTACTTATTTGCCATTATAGGTGTTAAAATTAGCGATGTAAAAATGAAGTCTATTAATGGATTATATGAAACACCAATATTTGGCCCACTAAAATATTCGTTTACTATTTGAATTAAATTGGATAATTTATGATTTTTTAAATCATAAGAGTCAAAAAGCGTTTGTATGTATAAATCTCTGTTTGTTGTGCAAATTTTGTTTAAAATTCTCTTGATGAAATCTTGATCTACTGCACCTTGTTTTTCTGCTATTAATATATAATGGTCAATTAAATTTGTTATTTCTTCTCTTAGTAATAAATTAGCAGAGCTTAGAATTTCATATTTACTCCATTGATTTGGATAATAAAATCTTTTACTATAAATATTGCCATAAATTTCAACAATAAAATTTAATGCCTCTTGTAAATTTTGAATTTTTATTTCTGACAAAAAATTTGGCAAAAAATCATATTGTATAGTAAATGGATAGTATTTTCTTTTATTAGAGTTTATATCTTCCCATACCCTATTATCATTTAAACATTTTTTCACCTTTTCAAGTGATTTTTCTATATCGACCACATTCTTTGATGTTAACTCCGATTGGTTTTTACAAACAATATCTATTTTGAATTTGTTTATTGTTCTATTTACTTTACCTAGTAAATTTTTATATCTATTACGATCAATTGCAGATATATTTTCTGGTTTTTTAAAATCCAATTGTAATGAACGTGATTCATTTATTTGACCTTGAAGTTGCAATAAGTTGGTTGTAGTGGTTACTTCTTCACTTGTATCAAAAGTATCACTGAAAATTAATAAAGTCGATAATAATTTTTGTAATTAAAAATATTAAGTTACTTATCAATATAATTTAAATTACAACCAATTGATTCTTATATTTAAAGATTAAAACTTATTTTAGTTTAAATTACTAAAAAAATATTTTCATATCTAGAGGCTTTTGTAATCTTATAATATATTTATGGGTCGTATCTTTTTCGTGTAGAAGAATATGCTAATTATATATATTTTGAAACAGAGATAAAGACGCAATCTAATTATTGTTACTAATAATTAAAAATTACCTTTTTATTGAGTCATCAAAATTTTTAACTATTCCAGCACTGCTTTCTTCGTCTTTTTTAATTTTTTTTTTAGAAAACTCTGGTGCAGTACTTTTTCTTTTTCTTATTTTTAGATGATTCATTTCTAGGAAAAAATATATAATTCAATATTAATATAATACGCATAACAGTTAGCTGCTCGAGTGATTGAGAACTTAATTTTTATCAAGGATCAAAAGATTATTTGTTCGGAAACCTCTAACGGAAAAAAATTCGATATGGAAATCACAATGAATGTGGCAAATAAACAAATCAAAATGAATTAAAAAACTAAAAATTATGAAAGTAAATCCACGAAAAAATTAAACTTATTTGAAGAATTCCAAATTGCCAAAAACAGACAAAGAAAGAGAGCAATAATTTGGATTATATCTAAGGAATACTTACTCACTATATAAATAAAATATATTCTATAGTAAAACTAATAAAATATCTTCTAATATATGTATTTAATATTTAATCTGTAACAAAAAAGATTTTAGGTTAAAAAAACTGAATTAATTAAAATTTTCATATAAAATCACGAATATTTCGATCTACTATTTTTTAGTGCCCATATACGCAAAGAGATATATAAATAATGTGTAAGAAATTTTTTTACAACTTTACCTCTTTTAAATTACTAGTTCATTTAATCTGTATTTTTTAAATCTATTGTATGTTACAATGGATATATTTTTACGTGCCAGACATCTTTGGTGAGTAAATAGGTACAGTATTATTAAAACAGATTTCCTGAAAAAAAATAATCCAAAAGTCACTTAAAAATTATTTTATGCTTAGAAGTATATAAAACTTGCTAACGTATAATATCAAGAACATAGATTATTTTAATTTTTTCACTTTGCAAGCTCAATCGTTTAACTTTCGCTAATAGGATTCATATTGTTATTAAAGCGATTGTTATATTTTATTCAATACACCATACAAATTTGTCAAAAATCAAGACTTTTATTTTAATTAATTATAGAAATTTTAAAGCACAAAAAATTTTCTACATGATTTACGATAGCATGTAACCAAAAATGTTTAAATAATTTCGGAGTGCTCCACAGCAAAAACTGTTTACTTATTGACATCCGAAGTTAGATACATAAAAAAATGAATAGAAGGTATTAATTATATTAAGCAAAGAATTTCATGCATGTACATATAAAAAAAAACTCCAAAAAAAAAAATGTACATATAAAAAAAACTCCAACTCTCAATTCTGCAAAATTATTCTTAAGACATGGGTAAAATGAATATTTAGCAAAAAATTTTAATATAGACATAGGAGAGAGTCATTCAGTATGGTCGTTTTTTGCTTCTTGAGAAATTTTAAGCTACCGAAAGTCACAGTTTATCGACTTATTTAACATAATCCGAGACCAATAATTATACATATTCTTTTATCTTTTTCGACAAAAACTAGTTATAAAAACGTGCCGTATTTTTTCTAATAAACTTCATTTTTTGAAAATTTTTTCCTTTAAGTGTAACTCTCCAAGGGTTCATCGTCACATCGTGAAATTTTTTATTTACTTTCTATCTAGATTCAAAATACTAAAAAATTGATGACGTTCAGTATCGGTCACCAGTTTTGGCCTACCTTTACAGCATGCCATTTTTTAAAGTTTTCTTTTTAAAAATCTCAAATTGTTTATAAGATCTCAAAAATAATGTTGTTAAAATAAAAATTTTATATAAAAAGCTTATATACGCTCACATTGATTACTATAACTTATTAAAAATTTTCTAAATGTTTAATGAATATATTATATTTTTATTTATGAACGAGTTTAGTAATCCTTAAAAACCTTACTATATATTAGTGACCTATACAAGGTGTCACTTTTTGAAAAATTCTAAAACGTAACTTTTTTTACAATATTGGTGATAAAATAATTATGAATGCAGATAAATTCATGAATGCAGATAAAGACCCAAATTCTTTTTTTTTAAAATCGAAAATTGATTCACCCTATCATAGTTACAGATAAAGATCTAAAGTTGCCCATACTGAACGACTCTTCCTTAAGAAAAAAAAATATAATAAAAAAATTCTTATAAATTTTATATCTTAAAAAATGACGAAGTTTCATAATATTTACGGTGATGCCTCCAAAATTGATACAGTTTCACAGTGATTACTTTAAGTTGAGACTTTTATAACTTGCAGCAAAAATATTTAGTTTCCTTAAGTAAAAAAGTAGTTATTCTTTTTTTCATAAGCTATTAACTTAAAATAAAAAATACGATTTTTAAATTTACTTTAGTTTATTTCAACCGGTATGAAAAACCGTGAGATTAATTAGCTATATATTGTCATAACATACTTAGCTATTACATTGTCATAACGGTCATTCCAGAAAAAACAATACTAATTGATTGAAAATCGGCTGAGCTAGAGTGCCTTGTTACGTTTAGAGAATGATCAGGTAAAAATGAAATAAATAAACAACCCATTTTGGAAATTCAAATTCAGTTGAAAAGGAAAGATTAATATAGTATTTATTCATAAAGGATTACAATATTAAATCTTGTAAGAGTTTTCTTGAAATTAGTGCTCTTCACAAAATTATGAAGATTAAAATAGTACATACCAATACAATTTTTATAAATGGAACAGACCGCAATAGAAACACGTTGATTGTTAGCCGATGACGAGGCTCCGTTCTGGCTAGATGTTTGCGGGATCTTCCGGATTTGAGCACCAGGTTCTATCAATAGTATCAATACTTTAACACGCACACCACTCAACACAATCACATACTATCGCGTAACTTAACTTTAACTGGAACTGATATAATAGAATCCAAGTGGTCCTTTTCGTTCGACGGTGCTCTGCTCACTGGAGTGATTAATTGCTTGTTCTTTCAACGTCTGCGACGACGACGACGACGACGACGACGACGGCGAGAAGTCGCTCTCATGGGTATCCAAAACCGCTGACGACTTAGCGTATAGCAAGCCCCAGGCCTTCCTGCTCGCGCAAGTTCCTAAAGCGTTGACTGAAAGCTTCATGTTTCCGCGAGGCTTGCTGGAAGCTAGCAAAGCGAGTCTTTCCCATGCTCGCAAAAAGCTGATGTGCTTATTTTCCGCGAAATGTGTAAAAAGATAGAAACAAAGAAATACGATTAAGGAAAAAATGTATACAAACCGTCGCATGCAAGTAAGACTTTTTGATTCTATTAATATCTACAATTTTCGATTCAGCATGAAAAAAGTAGTTAACTGCCAAACTATGTATGTGTACAACACCCTTTGCCTTTCTGTTTCAGATGAAATTTTTTTCCGAAAACGTCTTGACACCAGGATCCATCGGTGTGTTATCCAAATGCTAAACTACACGCTGCCTTTACACAACATTCAAATAAAGTTTGGGTCAAAATAAGCGTTTTAAGGCGAAAAAGTGGTATTACAGATGTAGTAGATACTGTACATGTAACTATTTGACCGACAATTACAAGTATACAGTGATAACAAAATAAATGAAAAATAATGCAATAAATGCTAAATTAATATATAGGCAAAAAAACATCAATTTTTCATTAATTTTCATAATTTTTTTCTGCTCTCTAATCAAAGAAAAAAATTTTTCTTCTGGCGGATTTTAAACTTAATACTTTTGAGAAGCCTCTAAATTTTTTTCAGACAAAAAAATTAAAATTTGCGACTATTGTAGTACTTTGTGTAGTTCAGCCCGAGAAATCGTGTAGTTTAGCCCCATGACTTTTTTTATATTGCGAAAAAAGGTGACTTCAATGATTATGCTCTACAAGTCACGTCACATATTTCAATATTTTGACTTGAAAAAATTTGAGGGGCTTCCTGAAATCTCAATTCATAAGTCTGTATTTTTCGAGAATTTATTTCTTTATTTTAGTAGGTGAAAAAAATTGCTGAAAAAAATCGTACAGTTCAGCCCCGCTCTCCCCTATACTTGGACACGTGTGAGTAAGTCAGTTTCTTAGGGTTGAGGAGATTTTTTTTCCGAGCGAAGCAAAGCCTCAAAGCTAAAAAATCACTTTCCCTCCAGTGTCGAACGATATTTTATTCCCAGAGAGCCTAAAAATCATTCCAAAGTTGCGATTTTTAGGCTTGAGGGAATAAAAAATATTAAATAATTTTAGTCATTTTTTTACATTTTCAAAACGATAAAATTTTATTGTGAAAGGTTTTATTTTTTCATAAAAATTAAGTTAAAAAATGCTAAAATTGAATAATCTAACAATGATTAATCAAATTTTACGTGATTTTAACTTTTATAAAATCATTATCAAGAAGAGATCGTGATGATCCTGAAACCCAACAAGAATTTTATTTTTGGAGGAAATATGTCGATGACACGATTGATTCACTAAATAATCTTTCCACTCTTACCAGAAGTGCACATTTCCTTTATAATATACGTAGTATTTAGTTAAAGCAATATAAACGACAACGCCATGAACTACGAGACGATCCTTTCTCTAGTGTTATATGCTCTAAGGTGTGTACTTACGAGCTTCAAGACTTTCAAGAGACGCTGTCGCAAGAAGGGGAAAGGAGTCTATGTACAATGTTATGCTATATACGTCACAGTGCTGATTAATCTTAAGCGTGTTCAGCTGCTGAACTTCAGCAGCGTTTTTAGCGTTAGCAGTGTGCAGTAAAAAATTTTGTGATTTGTGCCATCTGTCAAAAACCGTTTTTTTTTCTTTATTTTATTTTTTCCATAATCTCAACCGATAACACCAACCGAAATCTGTTATAATGAAGTCTAAGGTAAAGTAATTTTTTTTCCCTATGACCGAAAGTCTGCCCTTTCTTATTTGCAAACATGTAGAAAAAGAATTCCGAGATTGATGCAAAAATGGCCCGACACACAGTGTATCAAAACGCTGTAAAATGCTGGACAAAATTAATGGTTAAGAAATCTTGACGTTTTTAAATTAAAAAAAAAATATATATATAGATAGGTAGCTTGAGTAATTAATTTGAAGATAGGATAGTGCTCATCAATATTTTCGATTTTTAACCCCCTTGTTTAACCCTTAAAAGTACAAAACGAAAAAACCAATGTAGCTTTTTCAAACATTTTTAAAAATAAAGTTAGAATTTTCAAATGAAAGTCGAGCTTTTTACCTTCAATGAAAAATGACCTTTCTAACTTTATTCCTTAATAAGTTGTATTCAAAGTTCTGATACGAAAAAATGTTTATGAATTTTTTACTCAAAAACTATAGACTAAAACAAAAAATTTTTAAAAATAAAAATATCTTTTAGAATTAGTCAAGGAACACTCTAAAATTTCTTGAGAATTAATTATCTACATTTTTTGAAAGTTTAATTGAGCAAATTTTTGAAAAAATCCAATATTTTTGATTTATTAAAAATATAAAAATTAAAATTTCAAAAAATTTATCAATTAATTTTTAAATAATTTGATTATTTTTTGACTAATTTTAAAAGATTTTTATTCTTCAAAATTTTTTGTGTCAGTTTATAATTTTTGAGTGAAAAATTCAAAAAGAATATTTCGTATCAAAACTTTGATCACCTATAAATTTTTAAGGAATAAAGCTAAAAAGTTCATTTTTTAAAATTGAAGGTAAACAGCTCTATTATCATTTAGAAATCCTAACTTTATTTTTTTTTAAATTTTTGAAAAATCACCCTTTTTTAAGGACTGAAAAACGGGGTTAAAAATCAAAAATATTCATGAACGCTATTCTATCTTTAAATTCATCACTTAATTTATCTGTCTATTTTTGTTGTTGTAATTTTAGAAAGTTATTATTAAATATTAATCGTACGGATGTAGGGCGAAGAAAAATTGTATACCACTTACGGCGATGCTCTGACATGCGCGATAGGTATAAAAGCCGAATCAAACTTTTTAGCCTTGGGTTGGGAAATGCTATTATCACTCTAAGTTTTTCTTATATAACAAAACTTTTTTTACAAATCGTAGAAAATTGGTGAGTCAAATAAATCTTCACTGAAAAATCCAATCTACCGTGCGGTCATAATGCGCGACTACAAAAAATTGTCAAGTCTGCTCAGCAAAGCCAGCTTTGATGAAGTGAATGACAAAAGATTGTCAAGCCAGGCATTAGATCTTGCAGCTCGTCGGGGTGATTCTAATGCTACGGAGCTTCTACTAAATCATGGCGCCTTACCGGACTACAACCGCACCCAAGGAACTTGGTCTCAAAGCACCCTTGGTAGAGCGATCCAGAGTAAGAAGCGCAAAGTTATCAGACTCCTTGTTAATCAAGGGTGCGACATGGATGTCACTCTTAAATGCGAATCACGAAAGTGGAGAATTTGTGACCTTCCCTATAACCACTGGTCAAAAGTCCTTCAGCTCAATAATTTTTCTGTAAGTACTCTTTTTTTAATTAACTAGAAAGGTCGCGGTGCATGAGAGCTTGATTTAATCCAAACTTTGGAAAAAAGTTTCTTAATATCAAAATTAAAAACCGCTGCCAATTATCTTTCAGAAAGCTTTCTCAAATATAATTAGAAACATATGCCTATACTTATTGAAAATTTTTTTAATTTTTGGTAAAAATACATTTGACAGAATAAATTTTCTAAATAAAATTTTTATTTTAAAACTAAAAGATTTTTTTTTGTATTCATTTTGCATCAGTTCTAACATATGTTGTTTTTATGAAATAGGTATATATTACCATTATCTGACTTTTATCTGAAAAAATTATGTTAAATTTAATTTATAAAGATTAAAAAGTGTAACATTTTATTCTCAATTTTCTAAAAAAAATTATTTTTAATTCAAAATGTAATAAATTAATAAAATAGGTATTTAATTTAAAAATGTTAATTTTTATTGACATTTATTCAAACAATAAATATAATGATTTTTAAGAAGCTATCACTTGTATGAAAATCGTAAATTTGATTCCAGTGAATCAATTAGGGTTTGTGATATAGGTATCGCAAGTTCCTAGAAAGTAAATAATTGTAGATACGTTTTCAATGGTCACAAAAAGTAAAAGTAGGATTTATCGAGATTTCTTTTATATAAAGTACTGAATCGTCTTACATTACATTTTCTAAAAGATTTTTCAAGATCTGTTTATTACGAGTACCTTAAAGAAATTGAAAAAAATTAAAAAGTTTGAGATTTGTCAAAATTTGTTCGATTTCCACAAGAGCGCGTGTTAGAATATTCTTTTTCCGCCCTCCGGCCGAAAAGCGCCAACTTTCCGGCCGCTGCGCGAAACGAAGTTGTTGCTTTTCGGCGACGTCGAGCGGAAAAATCGTATACGCA
>JAPYZE010003004.1:0-26252 GCA_030522805.1 Leptomastidea abnormis | reverse complement strand
TACCACACACTCGCGCGCACGTTGTATCGGGGCAAGAGCCACCGGCTGACTGTGCAGCTCTCTGTCGCGCGCGCGCCTGCCTCCCGCAGTCTCAACTCGCCTCTCTCTTTATTATACTCGCTTCTCTCCATATATACATGTACTATATATCGTGACGGCTCGTGCCGTCCGTTGCCCGCAAGCGCTTATATATACCTATATACACTTGTACACGTACCCATATGAGAACGTGTATATACATACATACGTGTATTATATACATACTCTGTCACAGCGCTTGTATACATACCACGCTCGCTCACTCGCTCGCTCGCTCTGTGATATGCTACCAGAGCGCGACTCTTTCTACTGACGACCTCCCCCCTTCTTTCCACCCCTTCTTCTTCTTCTTTTCCTCTTGCCACCCATCCAGACACCGGCGACGTTGCCAGACTCCAGAGCATGCTTTTTACCGCGCAACTCCCCCCACCCCCCCACCATATTTTACCCCCTTTTGGTCGCACCTCTGTTTTTCATCTTACCAGCTTCTCTTTCTCTCGATACCACTGCTGCTGCTGCTGCTGCTGGATCTCTCTCTCTCTTTTTAGCTCACTCGCTCGAATGTGCACACCCTTTTGCCAACCGCGCTTGGTTAACGAGGGAAAATTTTCATGACAAAACGAGCCCTCCTCTCGGAGCCTCGTTAAGCTTTCGGAGGCTGCTGCTGCTTATACACCTTCCCTCCAAGATTAAGGCCGAACTGCCGATTTTCAAGTCTTTACGATATGCTACGTAATATAGCCGCGGGCTGGTCTAGCCGGTATCTTCTTCTTCTTCTTTACATTTCATGTTTTCTAGCATTCATTGGTACATCGACCTATGTATGCTGCAATATTATACCCACCCCCCTATGCCTTAGTTTCTCTCTGAACTACAGTGTAATCATTGCAAGCTTATAGGTATTGATTACAATCGATTGTTTTTCTTCGATTTTTCGTTATTGACTTTTTCATTTACTTATGAGATAATTCTAAAGGTCTATAAGTAAAAGAGGGGTTGGTTCTCTTATATTATACTGTGTTAGTATTGCACTGCAACGGATAACAATTTATTCTCGATCGACAGCTGAAATTATTGATCTACATTTTTTGATATACGTGTAATCGTATTGAATTCATCGCTTTATATACTTAATCTTTGCAAATACAGCTACTATCTTTGGCTTTATTTCTAGGTTAAAAGGTGAAATCGTATTTTGGTGTTGAACTCACTACCTCGATCTCGGCTATGTTATAAATTTGAATTATTCAATTTTCCATCTTCCGCGCGCTTCTAACCCGTTTTGACATGTGATTTTTTAATTATTCAGTCTACTTGTTAATTAATGAAATACTATGCTTTTGCTCCTTTAAATATAGGTCATAATTTTTATTGCAGTCTCGATATGTCGATTAACCGATAAACTAAATAAATTATGCATATTATTATACGTTAAAATAAAAGATAAAAATTGAAATATATTTTATTGACAATAGTTTGTCCTGAACATACTAAAATAATTGATGTAGAATAAAAATTACAATTAATTTAATTTCCTGCAGGATTAAATATTTAATAATCATGTCAAAGAATAACTGCGATTATTTATTAACGATTAAAAATGACGTTAAAAATTTTTGCATCTCAACGAAGATATTATCAATCGAAAATCAATAATATATTATCACTTTAAAAGTTACCTGTTCCACATAAACTCCACAACTACATATACATAATAAGTGTACCATAGGTTCGCCTACAAATATGTATAGGTATAGGTACACAGCAGCATCAGCAACAGCAAAGTAACGCACTCGACCGCAAATCGCAGGGAGATATGCATATAATAATGCACTCTTGCACTGCAGGCTTTTCAAACTTCCACTTCCAGTCGCGATATATAGGTGTATGCACGCATACGTATACTAAAACTTGCCTGCAGGACCACGCGCACGTGTATTCCGAGCCTTTTCTATAATAATTATCGCGAGTTTGAGGGAGAGAGCAGGCGCAGCCATTCAACTGCCAATCAGCAGCGGCAGCCTGGCCTACTAGCACACAGGCTTATACCCTCTTGACACCGGCGGGGCAGCACAACTTTTTGTCCCTGCCTGGGGAGGAAGGACCGCGGTCGCGATAATTGTCCGCGACACCCGGGACTCGAGTTACGCGCATGAAAGCACAAAGTTTTGTTTCGTTTGGTAATGAAAAAAATGCGATATATACATGCGCTTTGTGGAGAGACTTGAAAGAACTGCACGCACACGTATAGTTTTTCTAGTAATAATAGTTCCTTGTTGAAAAGGATTTTTAAAAAACAAAGTGGATGCATTTCGATTAATCAAGATGTATTGTATATTGCAATCTAGCAAATACATAATAACAATGGAAATAATTACAATAATTGTTTACGAAGACACGTAATTTAAATGTGTGTTTAATATAATTTACACAAGACCTTATTTCTCCAAGTGTTTTGAAAAAAAAAATATAAATCTTTCATCATTGCATTTTGTATACAACAATCAAGCGCTGACGGCTGCCGATCAAGCTTATGTGAAGTCCATGAAATTTATCATCAATCTTTAGACATCAGTACATATGTACCTCGGCATTATAATATACATCTTTATGGGTGTCTGTATGTGTGTATATATTTATTGAGCAACATATATTCTGATCAATCATATTTTAATTAAATAACTTTCACTTGCGTTTTAAGTCGAAATGATTTAAACTGTGTCGGTTTTAAAAATTGTAGCAAGTGATATATTATGATATAAGTTCAAAGCGCAAAATCAATTACGTATATTTTCGATGTTGCAATTAATTTGACAATTTTCTTTTACATACCAGAAATTATTTTTGACAATTTTTTTTTTATTTAACGTATTTGTTTGAAAAATATTTTGTACTGCTATTTATAAAAGATTTAGAATATAATCGTAAAATTGAATTTGATTTGAAAAAATGATTTTTTTTAGTGTTAAACAATTTATTTAGTTCAATATGCAGACTTATATAAAGATACATTAAAAACTGTTTTGATTTAGAAATTCGTTAGTTTGATCAAATATATATCATACGCGAAAAATTTTTTTGGAGAAAATGATATTTTTGACTTCTTACATCATAAAAAACATTTTTAACACACTTTATAAATTTTTTTGCGTGATCACAAGGCATCCTCTTTGAGGAAGCAAAAAGTTATTAGATTTAAAATACAAATGATAAAATAATAATTTTAACGATTTTGTAAAATTAGATAAGTTAATTTTTGACAAAATGAATTATATTAACTATATTTTTAAAATAGACTTTTTAAGATATTTATTTATAAAAAGAATCGCATAATAAATCTTTATTATTGCTGATTTGAACATATTTTTATTTACAACAGGATATCCTATACTTTATTTTAATACAATTGTATTTTTCTTATTCTTTTTAATCCAATTTCAAAATTTCTAAATATATTTCTCAACTCAAAATTTAAAATCACGACCGGAAAAAAATCTGTCGTGACAGATAAAATTGCACAATATATATATATTGAAGAACAAAGAAACAATTTTCAAAAAAAAGGCAATCAATAAAAAGCGATATCCCAGCAAAAATATTTTTTTCTCTGGCACATTAAGTATTACAAGCAGCAACTCCCAACAATAAGGTAGTATAGTATCTCATATATAAGTAAGAAGTAGCAGCAGCAGCCGTGGCACATCAACCCCACGAGCGAGCGATCGATCATTACACACGCGAACCCGGTAAAAAAAGTAAAAAAAAAAAAGAAGAGACTATAGATCCGGAGTGCAGAAGACGCGCATGGATAATTTAACGCGCGTCGTCCAGCGCGTATAGTAGTCGGAGCATCGAACCTTGTATATATGTATTACGTGCAGTGTACAGCAGTAGCACGGGCGGCCAGCGTTGCGCAACGGGTATAATCACAGCTTCGCGAGACGTAGCGAGCACAACACGTATACCTATATGTACCTGTATGTATATATACATGTATAGGTGTAAGTGCGCGTGTCCACATCGGCATGAAATCTCCTTACTTCTTGACTTCTCGAGAGACCCATCTGATAAACAGATGTATGTGTGTGTGTATGCTGTTGAACTCTCCTCTCTCTCTCTCTCTCTTTCTCATTTGCTTTATAATTTTGCGCGATTCAGCGGCTCTAGTATCGCATCGTAGCGCACGAGAGTAAGAGCTGCCTCCCTAATATAATATACATGCTCATCACGAGAAAAGCAGCGAATCCCCTCACCTCGTTCAATAAGTATATCTATACAAATTGCGCAACGAACCGAACTCTCACTCTTTTTTCTATTGCTTCTTCTTCTTTACTTTTTTATCTACTTATTTTTTTTTGCCTCATAAATATTCGATTGTGATGCGCGAGAGTGAATTCGCGAAAGTGAAGTAAACGCTACGAGCGAGGAACATCTCATCGTTCTCGGCGCTCTACAGAGATGTAAGAAGCTTAAGAGGGGGGGAGGAAAAGGAGGAGAAAAGGAGGCCTTATTACCAGAGCTAGGCGTGTATTACCTTATATCTCGCGAAGTACGTAATATGCTCGTTAATCCATATGTATGTATGTATGTATTAATGTGTATGTAAAGGGGAGATCAGAACCAATTGGTCTACGGGGCAAGTTGGCCGATAGCTTACAACCCTTTTTTTTTTTAAAACGATCTAATGCGATGAAACCAATGCGAATTCATACATACTAAAGTTGCCAATATTTGCCTTTTAATTCAACTTGTATTCCTTACTTTGCAACAGAGGAGAAAAATATATCTTTTTAATGTTATTATATTTCATCACAACTATATTTATATCTATTCGAAAAATCTCAAATAACTTTTTTTTAGAGCATTTAAGGCTAATCAACCCTATCCCTATACGTTGTTTTTAAGCATCATATTTCCTCTATTAAATCATAAATAATTCAGTTGTATAAGATTTTACTCACATAAACAGTTAGACGGGACGTTTCAGTTTTCATTAAGGCCCGGAGTGAGTCTACTTATCGAAAAAAGCATAAAAAATCCATTAAAATATCAAACAACACTATATTTTATGAAAATATTAAAATATCATAATCATTCAAACGTAAACTTTTGGAGATATTTGTAGCGACGTGTACACGATAATTTTAAAGCTTCATCATCACAGATAAAATAAATAAAATGTGCAAAGACGACGATGTAATGTAAATTGACTCGCGAACAAATATTAATAACAATATCCTCGGCTCCGGGCAAGAAGATGCCACAGATTTTTCCAGGCAAGACACAATACCATTTCAGAAATTTTTCATATCTGAAATGGCACTGTTTCGCCTGGAATCTGAAATGGTATTGTCTTGCCTGGAAAAATCTGTGGCATCTTCTTGCCCGGAGCCGACGATATAAGCTTGATTGGTTGACGACCGGTAGTCATTTCCCATCAATAATCTCTTACCGATTTACACGTATAGTATTAGGGTAAATCTTAAATTCGCGTTGGCGCGTAAAAGGTGACACTGCAATTTATTCGGCGCCAAGAGAGTCCTACTCATCTTCCTCCCCCCCCCCCCGCCCCCCTTTTGAAAGCACAAATTTGTAAAAAGGAGAGCGCGGGTGGGTGGTTTCTCTTGACAAAAACTGGTTTTGCACGGGAAAAGATGCTAGTGCAGTGACTTACTGACTCATCTATCGCAAAATCCCTTACTTCTCTTTGAATGTATCTTTGTGTCATAACTGCACAAGGGATTTCTTATACGCGTGGAAAATAGGCTTTGCTAGCTTTTATATTTAATTCGGTTTGTGTTGAACGTTGATCTGGCGATGCGTGGGCAGAAATCGAATAGAATAAGACGATAAGCCTTTCGTATGAGTATAGCAACTTGCTATATACATTTGTAGAGCTGTCGCAGTAATTTCGACCCAATAAATTTAAGTTGAGTTGAAGCTACCTACCTACCTACCTATCCTACCTAGCTATTAAAAATAAAAAAGGTGATTTCTTTCGCGTATATTGATTGCTGCTAAAATTCGAATAGCTTGGAATTGAACATCGCGTGTCAAGATTTTTTTTTCTTCTTCTTCATCTTTATGCGAGTCGCATTAATTACTATAATACGAACATGTAATTTATTATAATGCACACTTAAATAATAAAGCTTTAATGAGTTTATCTTTAATTTTAATTGATGACAAATATAGCTCCATCTATTATAGGTATCTCATGTAAACCTATATATACCTATGTATATGTTTCGATGAAATTTTCTTCTTATTAGATATAATTATAAGATGAATGATATTCAAGTGTAATTATAATTAAATGTATATATAAAAGATTGCGTGTTTGTAAATAGGATGAGCATAATATTATGTAATTGTTTTTTTTTTTCTACTTTTTTTTGTATGTGACCGGATGAAGAGAAAATAACATAAATATATTTGTTTGTATAAGGAAAATAAAAACATGCTACATTTTTGTGTGAAAGAGTTTGTTTATGTATTGTCATACAATACAGTAGTAATATATAATAATAGATATACATTATATTTTCAGTTTCTAAGTACTAAAACCGAATTTTCAACGGATTCTGCAAAGAAATAGAAAAAATAAAAAATCGACTGGTTTATTGAGAGAAGGAAATCGAATATATAGCAATATAAATTTTATCAGCCCATTAAATGCATCACAATCGTTAATCACACGATTGTTTACTAATCAAGTACGGTTTGATACATGAAGTCATAAAAATAATTATTACATACAACAAATCGTGACCTTCAAAAATCATGATCGAATTCGTTCTCTCGTATAAAAATCGTCAAAGTCGTAAAAATAGTTGCTATCATAGCCTATAGTATCGATTGACTAAATGAAAACGCTTTTATCAAATGTTCTCTTTTCATCTAATTGAACAATTAATACTGACGTATATGTACAAACTTAGTAATTTTGAGTCTCAGTACATAAGCGTCCTACTCATTTTGCTACGACGGAAATGAATTTTTTTTTTTATATTCTTACGAAATAATATTTTAATCGTTATAATAAAGTGTAAGTATTATAAAAAAAAAAAAATCAAGATATAATATAAAATTAATTAATATATTTCAGTCGCCTATTCGTTGTATATTGAGAGTGCCATTTTAGGAATATTAAGATATCGCTACGTAACTGTACAGTCTACAACATATTATGTTCAATTAAATATTATTGCTTCAGTTTCATAGTAATTAAAATATTGCAACAATCTGTCTTATAACAGCAACTTTATAAACTTCATAATCAATTTAAGTTCTTAAACATATAATTACAAAATTATAAATCGTGTTTTTATGTTCATATAAAAAAATATGCTTCGCTTCATAACAGTATATGTATAACCAGCTCATAAGTATAAGTACAAAAAATCCTTAAAGATAAATTTAATTACATTTTAAATTATTTAACTTGTTGTGTTTAAATCAGGTCTTTCGATTATTAAATTAAAAAAATTAGGCCTTAAAAACATTACTCAAAAACACAATGTATTCCATTCAAAAATAATAAATAAATAAAACCTCAAAGTCGTTTAAATTGACATTGAAAATATTGTATTTGCTTGATTTCAGTTTGTCGGATCGTCTCTTACTAGGAGAGCATCAAATCGATTCGCTGCTAACAAATCAGATCTAGTCGCGTCGGCTTATCTGCGAAAAGTCCTCCTCCCATCCCATGTCGCGCGGCGCGGCGATAGCAAAGTAATTTAAAACTCCCAGTCTAGAGCAAAGGTTGGAAAGCGAGTAGAGCAATAATCGCGCGCTCGACACAGGCCGAGAAAAAGTTTTATTACCTCCATATATACAGAGTGATTCTCTCTTTCTCTCTGCGATACCGCGTGAGTCGTTTGTTTAAGCGCTTTATAACGTTTTAATTAATTTGCACCGGGGAGCGTCTAGTTTGGATCAAGATATAGAGAAGGGGAAAAAAAAGTAATACATATATATCTCGTTCGCTTAATCGCGATCGTTGGGATCAACGCGCGGGGGTTTTAACGATTGCCGGCCTTGAATCATTATTCAATTTAGCCATATACGCGCATATATGTGTGCTGCAATTCATATGGACCGGGAGAGGTCTTTTATTGAATAATCAATTTGCGGAACGATAAAAGAGTTTTTCATTGGCTTGCAGTGTAATCATTATATCGCATCAATTTTTTCGCGGTTATTATATTTTTAAATTACGGCCCATTAGATATTAAATAGCAATTTTCTTTTCTTCCTTCCGCTATTTTTTAATAATTTTAATTTATAGGAATATTTACAATACATTTTGATTACTAATAAAGCAAAATTAACAAATTTTATAATATTGCAAAAATTTAATAGAATTTTCAAAAAATCTCTTACTTAAAATTTTTAACAAGTCAATCAAATTATGTAAAATTATAATAATTCTATATTAATATGACATAATTTTTTTTATATTTTAACAAGAAGTACACACATACAAACACACATACAAACCCATTCATAAAACAGGATCCTCAAGTTGTCGTCGTCTTTCCAACTCGCAACGCTTCGAACACACATCAGCAAAGAATTCCGACAAGAAAAATGAGAAAGCAAAAAGGATTTGAGACGCAAATACATGATCATTTACGTAATTAAAATTTATCTCCTTTAAATTAATATCAAAATAACAAATTTCATGGACAATAAAAAACTACGAGTCTTGTTGCAAGTTGGAAAAGACGCGTAACCTGGGATTTACAATTAATTATTGAATTACAATTTTTTTTTTTTTTAAACACATGTCGCAATTCAATTGTAACAAATTATTAACATTTATTGATATAGATGAAAAACAGTGATCGTAATTGAATTATTGTACAAAAGGCTCGTATTTTGATAAACCTAATGATTTGATAAAATTCATTCTAATTCACATTACAGTTTATGTAAAATATTTTCTTATGAAATTACTTGATGATAGGAATACAACATTAAAAATGATTTCTAAATTTACTACAACTACTTAATTATTAGACGTAACTGGGAAATATCGATTTTATAAAAATAATAATTGTAGAAATTTCATTCTTAAACAAAAGTATTTTACTGCTATGAGATCTATTTACAAAAGAATCTACTCTTCCTAAATTATTATGCTTATATTTTTCAAATTGTATAAGTACAGTTAATATTTTCGTATTCTTTGCAAAATAAATCTTAGGTTTAATGAACTCAATAATAAATGATTATTTAAAACAATAATATTCGTTTCAGCAATTAACAGATATCAAATTTGCATATAAATATAAACACAATTTGCATGAATAGAATTTTAATTAAATTATTTTTAAATCAATCAAACAATAAAAAATAAATGTCAACATCGTGTAAGTAACTTTAAATTATTCACAGATTAAGTTTTAGTGGATACAGAAACAAAGAAATTACATTTTTATCCACACGATGATCGTGCGCACCTGAGCATTATTTTTATAGAAAAATAAAAATTTTAAAATAAAAGAAGAAAACGAAAGCTTTCGGTCGCACGCAGGTACTTTGGTAGTGTATCTATAGGTTTCAAGTTTCTCTTTATTCTGTGTCTGTGCGTCACGACTCTCTTCCTCTCAATTATAGTTTCAATTTCCAGGTACGGAAAGTCAGCACTTTGCCTCGTACTCCAATAGTCACAGGAGGATAAGTTATACGTATTATAGCAGAAGGACGAGAAGCTCAGTGTGAACGAAGGTCGATGCGTTGAGGAAAGACGACGACGACGACGACGTCAAAAGCGATACTCGTCACTCGAGAACACTTTCAATTTGTCTCATCTTTTATTCGATCTTTCTCTCTCTCTCTCACACTCTCTTTCTCACTTCTTGTAAGCTATCCCAGCACCAGTCCGGTAGAGCATCCACTCACCTGGATTATTGCTACGTGCTGCTGCTGCCTTTGCCGTGGCTACCAGCTTCTTAACTTCATCCTCTTCATCTACATCCTCCTCCTCCTCCTCGTCCTCTCGTATCGCGGAGTTCTTCATTGTCATAGTCGTCGTCGTCGTCGACGACACCTTCAACTCCGGCTGCTGCCTCGACGAAGCGTCGACGGCGCTCCCGCAGCCGGAAGCTGCTACTGACGAGACTATTGCGGCTGGCAACCCTCGCCCCGGCAAATTGTTGTTGTTGTTGCTGCTGCTGTTGTTGCTGTTGCATCCATCCACCAGCGCCATCGAATTGCGCTGCTGCTGTTCCTGGAGCAAGCAGGCGCTCGACAGCAGGTCCCACTGGCGCAGCTTCTCGCGATCTATCTCGAAGCTGTTGCCAGCAGTTGCTGTTGTTGTCATTGGCTGCTGCTGTTGCTGTTGTTGGTCGCGAGCTGCCACCGGAGCAGGGTTGCCTTCCGCTAAAAAATGATTTTGTTGCCCGATCGTCGTCGTCGTCATCTTTGCCGTCGCTGCCTCGGGCTTGCGATACGCCTCGTTTTCCGGATCCCAGATGTAACCACCCGCGCCTATCCTGTCCATGGCCAGGCTCTCGTAGGCGTCGTCTTCCTCGTTCCGTACCGACTGACCGTTGAGGTTCTCGTTGCCGTCCTCGCTACGTCTCTTCGCTCGAAGTCGTTCCACGGAGTTGACCACGCTGTCGTTCACGTAGGTAGCTCCGCGCGTTATCTTACCTCCCCGGGCCTTGTTCTGCGCCTCGAGCAAGGCATTGCACCTTGCAGCCGAGGTTGGAGTGTCGAGGTTATCGAGCGACCTGGCGTGACGCAGACTCACTCGCCTGAGACTCTCTCGCCAAAGGCTGTCCTGCTCCCAGGGATCTTCGTTCTGAAAAGACTCGCTGGCGACGACTGGACGGACGACACTGCTTTCGCGACTAGCGCTCGTAGACTCTTGCTGAGGCTGGGCTTGCTGAGCTACGAGGATTTGATCTTGTTGTGGCTGCTGCTGTCGATTGACTCGATTTCTCTGCTCGACAAGCTGCTGTAATCCAGCGTCGTCGAGCAGGCCTTCGAGGGAGCGCGATCTTCGGTGAGAGGTTTGCGTGGCACTAGGTAGAAATTCACCGCCGCTGGAGTTGTTGCTGTCCAGATTAATTTGGGTTTGACTGCCGGATTTGTCCTTGAGACCGTGGGGAAAGAGATTCCTCGCGTTGAACGCGTTCGGGGAGCCCTCGGATACCGGATCGGTCGATTTGACCCGCCTCAGAGTGTCGGCTTCGTAAAAGTTTCTACGGTCCACCAGCGCAGCCTTGTCTTCCGCTAGCAATAACTGGCAGGTCGTCCTCTTGAGCTCCGCAGCTATCCTTCTCGCCTCGTCGATGTCGTCGACCTGTATTTGCCTGGGCATTTGTCGCACGATGGGATTGACGATCCTGCCGATATCGTTGCGCTTGTTTGGCCCGGTTGAGTCGCCGCGCTGATTGTTCAACTGAGGCAATCTGGAGGTCTGTGATATCGTGCAGGGCCTTTGCGACGGATGATGCGACTCGGACCTTTGCGCGTCCGCGTTAGCAGCTGCCTGGAGGTCCGAGTAATAATAAGGCGCGCCACCTTGATCAGCTTGGGACGGATTATTTGGCGCAGCTCGAACGATCGTGGACGTTGAGGCTGGATACTGACTGGAGTCCTGGCTGGAAGATGAACGATGGTTGGGCGAGAGGGAGTAACGAGCAGAGTCCTGACTTGCGGATCTGGAATGGTATTGTTGTTGCTGTTGCTGCTGCTGGGATGTTCGTTGCTCGACGTAGCTGTTGGTGGATTGAACCGTCGCGATTGGTGGAGAAGAATGTGCAACGGAAGATTGAGCACTCGCTGGCCTTTGCGCGGAATAATTCGCTACGGATGCAGTGCCAGATACGAAGGAGTAGCTCGAGTCTCGACTGTGAGTTGCGACCACGGTAGCAAGAGGCGACGGGATGCTGCTCTTGTTTGCCCGGTAACCGTGATCCTGCTGCTGCTGCTGCTGTTGCTGAACTATATCGCTGTCGGACCTCGAGGAGGCCGCGGCAGCTGCCATAGCCGCGGGCGAGGAACGCAAGGGCGAAAACCGTGAGACGTTCTCGTAGTGTGCGTCACCGGTGAAAGACTGGGAATGTTGATGGCCAACCGGGGGCGGCATCTCGCTCACTCGCATCGAGGGCAGACTGCTCGCGGAGCTGGTTTTGCTTCTACTCCCGTAGCTGAAAGGCCGATCCAAGCTGCTGTTGCTTGGCTCGGCGGCTCCCGGCACAGGCGTGGATTTGTTGACGTCCGGGTAAGTCGACTTTTGAAGTTTGTCGGCGACCAGCATGTTCTCGTTCAAGCCGTAAATGCTGTTGTAGCTGAGGTCTTTGGCATAGAGCTCGACGTTGAAAGCGTCTCTGGCCTGGAGTTCCTCGAGGTATTGGTCTAGGTCGATGCTGGTACCATCGAAACGGCTGCCCAGAGATTCCAATTCGTCTAGGCTGTCGAGTACTTCGCACATGTCGTCGCTGACCGGTCTCCTCTTGAGTTGCCTGTGCCTGGCTGCTGCCTCCGCTTCTTCCTCGTGATTCCTGAGTTCCACGGAATCGCTGCCAGAGGCGCTTTCCAGGGAAATCCGACTGTCGCGGAAAGTCGAGCTCATCGTGGTCTCCGAGAAACGGGTGGGAGACAATCTTCGCACTTCCACCTGAGCTGCTGGCTTGTTCCAAGACTTTGGCGAATCCTCTTGGCTGGTGTAATTGCCGAGCGAAAGTGGCACCTGTGGGCAGATTTTCTTGATCTCGAGGGAGTCCTGCATCTCCAGCGAGTCCAAATCGTCCAGGGGAGGAGGCGAAGTTGGTATCGGTGGAGGCGATACCAGCTCGCTGTCCGACGAGTCGTGCAGTTCGGTTATTAGAGTCTGACTGACTCCCAGGTAGTAGGAAGCTGGCCTGAAGGTGTCAGACAAGCTGAATCGCGGATGACGCGGAGCGTCTATGGAATCCAGGTCTTTCGAGGATTCGTCGTCGGCGTCGGAACTGTCGGACTTCAAGGCCGTCAAAATGTCGGGCAGGTTATTGCCGCCAAAATTTGACGGCTCCTGGCCATGCGCTTCTTTCTTCTTCAGCGAACTCTTCAATATCGACGGCGTGCCTCGGTCGAGGTTTTTCTCAGCTTGCAGTTGACTGACCTCCATGTAAACCGGTTCCATCTTGCTGTCCGTGACGCACACAAACTCGTAATGCGCGTTATCCAGAGTCGAATAGTCGCTAAAATCTTGTTTGCCACCGACACCACGTGATCCACCGCTCGGCGCCAGGAGCGAGCGCGAGTTTCCGTTCTGCGTCATCTCAACGTAGGAGCTTTCCTCGCCAATATTGGCAAAGAGGCTCTCCATCATTTTGGGCATAGGCCTCTCGTCGCTGCTGCTGGGATCCAAAATCGCTTTTCTCGGTGACATTGGCAGGTAGTGCTCTTCCAAATTCGGATCCTCGATCTGTTTCGGCGTTGGACTCGCGTTATCGCTCTCGCCGGACAATCGATCGCCGTGCGTCACCAAGGATTCCGTGACGCTCAGCCTAGCAAAGGCCGGATTCACGTGTTCATCCACGTCGATCTCGCGATTATGTAGGTTCATCGGTGTGGCGCTTGTCAAGAGTCTTCTGGATTCCCGTTGGATTTCGCGGGACTTATCCTCCAAGGTGGACGCCTCCTTGTACTTGGGTACGATCTGATCGAATTCCTCGTCGTCGCAGCTCTTTCCGGCCTGATCCAGATCGCTGCCGGTTTCGTACAGGAGGGTCTCGCTGTCACTGAACACCGGCCTCTGCTTCAGTTCTTTCTGCTGCTTTTGCTCGTGCTCCTGTTGCTGGTGAACCTGCTGCGACTTCCTCTCAAAGTCCGCGAGCAGATCTTTGACCGACTTGTTGCGGTCTGTAACGGGCTTGTTATCCTCTATCGGCTCGGCTTTGCTGGTGGACTCGGCAGCGTTCTGTGCTTCCGGATCGCCTAGGGCAAATTCGCGTATGACCACTGCGGTTGGTTTACGAGGCGACTCCATAAGACGAGCCACGTGAGCCTCGGTCGCAGTTTGGCCGGGTGACATTTTTAGAGGCTCCTGCAGCATCGCACTGCCATCCTTTTCCGGGCTAGAGTGCAGCAGCTGCTGCTGATCTAAGCTGGATTCAAAGGATCTAATCCGGCTCTTTACAAGATTGACACCAGCCTCGGTCTTAGTAGCAAGCAAGTTCTGTGGCGCTTGCTCAACAGCGTTCTCCTTATTCTCCTCTTGCCTGATGTACTGATAAGAGAACTCCTTGACGACCTTGCTCTCGTCGATCTTCGAGTCGTAGTCTTCTTTATCTTCGTCCTCGTTGCGTTCACTCGAGTCCCATTGCACGTTCTTGGGCACGTGGCTCCAATTCTCCCCGTAAGCAGCCAAGCTGCTCAGCCTGCCGCTCTCGTTTCTCGCGCTGGGGTGATTCGTCGCGTACACCCCTGGCGTCTTCAGGATGCCCAGCGGCTTTTTCGGCAGTGGCGTCGGCGGCTGCTGCTGGCGCGCGGGCATCGGCCTCACCTCCCTCACCGGGTAGCTCTCGAGCTTCGAGGGCGGCCGCTGCGGACTGCCAACGTATGAAATTGAGGAGGAGGAGGCGGCTGCCGAAAGCGGGGGAAAGGACATTTCCTCGTAACCGGTATCGAGGGGGGCGCTGCTAGCGAAGTCCGCCCGGGAGGCCGAGCGGCACGCGGGTATCGGCGGCTGCGGCTTCACGCTGATCTGCGCTGGTGGCTGGAGCTGCGGCTGCTGGGCCTGCGCGGCGCCCGAGGAGGAGGAGGAAGAAGCGGGCAGATGCAGCGGCTCCTTCTCGAAACTCCGGGGACTCCGACCGTTGTGCGGGGGCCTGCGCGTGCGCTTCCGCCTGACGTCGCTCAGCTCTGGACATTAGATTCCGGAGATATTGAAAAATAAAGATTTTTGCATTGTTATACACTTTAGTACTTATGTTTTTCTCTTTCTTTCTTTTTTTTTATTTTTTTAGACCTTGATTTTTCTAATTATTAAAATAATTTAGTATCTTACGTTTTCAATTTTTAATTAACGTTAATATGATTCATTTGAACAAAAATATAAGTTTTATGAAAATGAAAAAAAAAATTAATCAAGAAATAAAGTGAAAATAAATTATTCAAACGTATTGATTACAATCCGGAACGAAAGAATTTGCAAGAATAAAAGTAAACACGATCATATTTGCATTCTTTCTTGTCGAAAAAAATTAATAAATAAAAATTGAAAGAATATGCAAAAGTGCAATATAATCGCATCGATACTTTGATTATTTTTTTTTTATATTATTTTTTTATTTTGATTCAAAACATCAAGGTCTCGTCTTTGGACAACCTGTTTATTCAGGCGAAGAGGATACCGGTGAAAGTGAATCCCTTTTCATATGCCAAGGACCGCAAGCCACAGAAGAGGGAGAAAAACAAAGAAAGAAAGAAAATAAGAAAATAAATACCAAGGATTTTTTTAAATGTATCAGTTGTTAAAAAAATAATAAACAAGCAAAGCATATATTTATTAGTTCCTCTCCTGCGACATGCGGCATGCAAAGCAAGGTTTAGTTATTGGATGAGTTGGGATGAATTTGAAGATACTTTATATTGCAACAAGGCGAGAAGTAAAATCAGTAACAAAAAAATTTATCATTAACATCATTAGGACTTTCTTCTTTGTAAATCATGAGCTATGTTAAATATTTTTTATTTTCTCGCTTTGTATTAATAATAAGAGAGAATATGGTATTAAGGTAAGGAAAAGTTTGTTAAGTACTAAAGTGTTAATAAATACAAATAGTCCAGTCACCAAAAAGCCCAGAGCCCAGGCCCACACAGACGCTTAGGAGAAAGAGATTTCCCCGGAAGTTTCGTAGAGAGAGAAAGTCACGCTGCATCATATTTCTTTTTTTTTTTTTGTCATTAATATTCATATGTAGCTATATGATACAAAAGCCGCATCTCTCAGCATGTCCAGTCATCCATGAGGAAAAATTCACATTTTAACACACGTAGACTGTACAATTACGTTAGTTGACATTGTTTTTATTTTCAAGTCAACTTTTTTGGTTCAATAATTGTTAGTTGGCTTATGTTAATGGCGCAATATACAACTAATGCGTTAATTTTATACGTTAGTATTAATTGAAAAAAAAAAAAAAAATGTAAAAGACCCAAGTTGAGTCTCTTAATTTTTGGCAAACACTAGAGTCCTTATATAATAAAATTGCATGAATTAATGTGCGTTGTTAAAGTAAACAAGTAAAAAATAAAATGGTATACTTTGAATTTGTAAAATCACAATTTATTGGCTCTAAGACTACATAAATTTTGAGTACAAGTTTATACTCAAATAATGGTAAGACATTATAAAAACTTTTGACGTGTGTTAAATAAATTTACAAAAATAAGGTTCTCCAGTATGTACCTCAAAAGTTGTACTATATAAAAAATACTTTCTTAAAATCTAATGAAACAGTGTTTTATAAAACATCCTGGCACCATAAGCATTACTTTTATTATATCTACAAAATGGATTAAATATATATATAGCATTGTGATCGCGTACATTATCGATAAACCTGGCCAAGAGTAAACATCTAATTAAAAAAATATATACTATAGTTAAAATTACATCAAACTTCATTGTTACGATTAATTGTAGAGTTTAAAATAGCATCATCTGCTGGGTCTTTCGACAATGTGTACGACCAGTATATGACTCAGATATTATACGCTTGGAGTGAAGGTAAAAATACAAGGCAACAGAGTAATCATGAGGATCGATTTCGCGATCATCAAAACGCACTGCACACGAGGGGTAGGATATGTACATGTTTATATCGAGGTACAATTATCATTATCATAATTCATAATACGTATGTAGGGTGGGCGTGCGTTTGACGAGTCGAATAGAATTGTAGAGCGAGCGATACTCTAGGTAACGAGAGTGTGTGTGTGTGTGTATGTGTGTTTGTGTATGTGTAAATAATATAAGACTGGGGCTTGTCAGATAATAAGTTCAGGCGATTGACTGAGTGGCCTACCTTCGTCGTCGCTGCTGTAGCTGCTGTAGCGGGGCAGGACGCTGTGGTGAGGGTAACCGGAGGACAGGGCAGCGCCGCCGCCACCGCCACCACCACTGCTTTTCCTGGCGTCCGTGCTCTTGCTGCGCGGGTGATGTGGCCGGTGATGCGCGTCGTCGCGGCGGCGCGAGGAGTGCCGGTGTGCCGCGGCTTGCTGCTGCTGCTGGTGTTGCTGCTCCGCCAGGGCGGCTTCGTGGGCGGCCAGCTCCAGCAGAGCCTGCTGCTTGTAGCAGTTGGCCAAGTCGCTGCTGCCGGAATGGTGCTGCTGCTGATGATGGTGTTGCTGCTGCTGACGCTGGCTAGGCGCGGCGCTTGGCTTACGCGTCAGCGGTGACTGCAGCATACGCTGCTTCCATTCCAGCAAACGCTTCATCGACTCTTCGCGCTGAAAGCAAATTAATTGTTTTTTTCAATTAATTGATAACGTTTTTGTATCAAAATTGTTAAGGCAATAATTTATGGTTGATTAAGAAAAATATTATTTATCATGGAGAATTTTGAATATTTATACTTATATGGCGATAATGTTTTTGTTCAAGTAGGTACATATAAAACAAGTAAACATTGAGTTTGAAAGTAGGTAGGTATAGGCTTTTCGTGACTTGTAAAATACTTAAAACATTGTTATTTTTAGCTTATAATAATGTCTATCGTCGCAATCTATTTTTTAGGCTTCATAAAACGTATAAGCCTACGACAAGTTTATATAGAGTATAAGTACACAATCAACTTAATAACACATTTTGGTATTACGAGTCTTAAATCGAGTATACACCTATACATGTATAAAATGAAAACCGGTTAAAGTTTTAAGTTGTTATATTTTTACGAGCAATACTTTGCAAACTATAATGTTGATAAAAATATCGTTTTTGCGCGAAATTATTAAAAAAAGAGAGTTTATTGAATCTTTCTACAATGTTACATCATCATAAATAATTCGTATAATATGCATCTATAGGTACATTACACGCAATTAAACTTGAAAAGCCGCGAGTGAAATAGAAAAAAATGGAACCTAGTGACCGGTCAACTCATTGCTTCGCTCGAGCGCATATTTACCACTTTTATTCCCTCTCACCGAGTGATTATATATATATACCAAGTAGTATAGTGACCGGCTCCTTTCTGGCACGTGAGAAATCAGTTTACGTCCGCATAAAAATACGAGACAGCCGACAGCGCCTTGTATACCTCCTAAGAAATAGGACTCAAAAATAAAGAGAAAAAAAAAAAAGAATAAGATGAAAAAAGCCATTTTTAAATTTGAAAAATAAACGGTCCGTGCTGTCGCGGGCTGACGCGTGCGGCATCTCGATGACGGCTACGGCGGTGGCGGTATATGTGAGGAGGAGTTCACATGTAGCGTGTATATATAAATATAGTAAAAAAATACGTGTCCTGCACCTACTATCACCGGAGGAGAAGAAAAAGACAGAGTGGATGAGTCACGTGAAACGCGGGCCTGCACGCACCGGTGTATAGCTATAGTGTCGTTCGGAGGTGAAAGCTACCTTTATACCTACACAACTCGCCTGCCGGGCCTGTGTGTGTCTAATAGTCCAGCATCACCACCGCCGCCGGCGACTATTATAAACTGCAGTAGAGAAAGAGAAGTAAAAAAGAGAGGCTGCTGCTACTATACACGCGCACGCGGATACTCGATCAAGCAACTCCAAGAGCTGCAGCAGCAGCAGCAGCAGCAGCTGTAACGCGTGATTCATCGACGGGTCAGTCGTCCCGATGAGCTCTTTATCCGTGAGGGATCGGTTGGGTTTTTCTCGCGACAAGTAAGCTCTAGCTCCTGCTGCTGCTGCTGCTGCTGCTGGTAGATCAGGTATACTTGTATCTTGACTTGTATTATGAGAATCGGGTTTGCCGATATCTACCGGATGCAGCAGCAGCCCCGCTACCGTTTAAGTCTGGTTGAGCTTTTTTGCTTAAGATATTTTCTTACTTGCGCTAAGTAGCTACTATACCTACTTACATGTCGTGCGAGAGTATCTCGAGTATTGTGCGCAGTGGGAAAAGAATGCCGTGTGTGTATATGTGTTTCGCGGAGTTGTCTATATAAATTTTGCTAAATACTTTTATGTGTAGTTTTAAATGTGCACTCTTTATGTGCTAATGGGGTGTTTTGGTTATATAGTGTGAAATGAATTTTTTATTCCATTACGTTGCTATGGGACGGCGAAATTATTTTTACAAACTAGTCGGTTTTTTTTTTTTTTATATTACATCATCGTAATCTTTGAAGTTTACAAAGAGACTGGATAATAAGATGTAGGTGTATAAGTAATGTCGAATCCAACAGAGATATCTTTCAGAAATAGCAACATCAGCAAAAAAAAGGCACGAAATCGAACGTCATTAAAAAATAATTACTTTTTCGCGTAACGCAATTTTTATAACGAGGATACGCTTGTAGCAAAAAAAAAAAGGTTGATGGTATCTGTGACAGTAGCGTTGCTATAAAATAAATTCTCTTCAATGACCCACATATAATATGACAACTGCAGTAGCAGCAGCAGTCAAACTAAGAATGTTCAATAAAAGCAAGCGAATAAAGTACCCTTGCAATAAATGTGTAGATATCCAGCTGCTACCGATGTGTAATAAACCATAATCATAAAAAAAAAAAAAAATTGATAACGTCATAAAATAAAAAAATAAATTTTTTTTTCAAATTATCATTGTAAAATCACTTGTTAAATCAGAGATAAAATGTTCCAATAGTAAAATGACTTTTAAATGCAATATACTGGTGAAACCTTGTAAAGATCCTATCAATTCACCTGTTTGAACTTAACTAACACTCTCTTCAAAAACATGGGTACAAAAAGTCATGAATCAACATAAAAAAATATGAAAACAAAGTAGATAATAAAGAAGAAAAGAAAAGTAAGAAAAGAAAAAATAACTGACCTGCTGTATCTTGCGCTCACCATCCCGGGAGTCCTGTCCCGAAGATTTTTCCGCGTAATCGTCGTCGTCGTCGTCGTAGTCGATGATAGCCGCGGGATGCCTGTTGCGCGGCAGCCTGGCGCTCGCCGATCTGGCGAACTGCTGCTCCGACCAGCGCCTGCTGTTACTGCTACCACCACCGCCGCTACCGCCACCACCAGCCAGGAGCGAGGAAGCCAGGTGAGCAGCCGCCTGCGTTCGCGAGCTGCTCGTCTCGTAGTCGCGCGGCAGTGAGCGGCCAGGTGAGTGCTCCGCGCGGTGGTGAATCAGTCCCGGACCTCGAGACTCGCGCAACGAGCGTCGTAGGTGCGCTGCCTCGCTTGTACTTAAACTGCGAGTGTGGGATATTGAGGAACAAGAAAAGCGTGTGCGTGAGATGACTATAGGCTTCAATGACTTTGCCTATACTTATTAGTCCCGTTTTTACCGTAAAACCGGAATTAAATACGAAAAAAAGAACACGTTTTGAAACTGGTAACTTTTGGTCAGACGATTCACTTTTTAATTTTTTATTTCCTACATCTTGCCTTTTAAAAGTTATGAAAAATAATTTTAATTATTTTTTAAACTATCTCGCAAATTTCTTAAAAAATATTGAAAAAAAATTGTGAAATAAGGAGAAAAGAAATTTTGAAAGACAATAAACTTCAAAAATAATCAATATGAATGTAATGTAATGGTGATATAAGTATATAAGAATTACAAGAATGTATAGTATGTAATATGTAAACTCACTCGGTATGCCTTTGTAATGGGTGGGATTGATGCGAATGGTCTCTTTGCGAGCGTCTAACCGAGCCGCAGGACATTTCCGATAATGTACCGATACCAGATTCCGTGTCCCTGGACATTGCGCTGGACTTCGACGGAGTCGTTGCCCTGGATAACGATTGGCTTCTCGACTGTTGCTGTGTCTGTTGTTGCTGAGGCAGCGGCTGTTGCTGCGGTTGCTGAAGATGCTGAGGCGTCTGGTGCAGGTAAACCGCGCTCTGACGCATCTGGGCTGCATATCTGTGGATAATATTGGTTTTTTTTTTTGTGGCTTATCGTTGACTAAACTCTTATGACTTATACCTTATCACAACAACGTGGCTCCTTTATTTGCTTTATAACGTAACCGCGTTAAACTTGATGAATCATTATTACGGTAACTTTAAGATCAGAATTTCCACGAGACTACAATATTTCATCGATTAATGAAGTAAAGCAGTTCAAAAGAAATATGATTCGCGTTAAAATAAATTTAAAAATTTTAAATTTATAAAAATTGGTTAAAAATAAATGTAATAAAAAGGCTAAATTAAAAATGAAAAATATAAACCGACCTTTCTTCGGAATAGAAGTAATTATCGTTCGTGGTCACTACATCCGAAGGATTAACAACGTCCAGACTGGATTTCGGCCGCTGAGGATATCTCGATTGATTGACAAGATTTCCCGGCTGAGCGGGCATCTGCTGATTCGGCCTGCGGTTCGACTCGTACTCCAAAAAGTCGGCGCTATGCGGCCTCGGCGGTTGTTGCGATTTCAATTGCTGCTGTTGATGCTGCGGCCTCATCATACCAGCTGAAATGACAAATTAATCGTTTCCTTCGATTATTGTAGCCCAAATTACCAATTAACGATCTATCAAAATTTTGGGATTAGATTGGATTTAGATGTAACACATGATGAAGCACAGTACCGTTGGTCGTGGAGCCGCTGACCACGTAATACTGAGCTTGCTGCACTTGCTGCTGCTGCTGTTGTTGCTGCTGCTGCTGGGTGTAGAGGGGTATAGGGATGGGGGCCGGAGCAGGTCCCTTGGTGTAGCCGACAGGTCCCGCGGGCCGCTGGTACAGCTGGGGCGGCGCAGCCCCGTACACGTCCTCGTAATCGCCATTCGTCGAGCGCACCTGTTGCTGCTGCTGCTGCGAGAGTCGACTCGGGGTCTTGGCGTTGCTCCTGCCATAGGTGTCGGGGGTGCGCCTCTCCGCGGGCTGCACCAGGCCCTGGCCAAAGCCGTAGTTCAGGCCGGACTTGTCGGTGCGTGGCGGTGGCTGTTGCTGAGGCTGAGGCTGGGTAGGAGTCTGTGGCGTTTGTTGCTGCTGCTGCTGAAGCGACACCCGCTGCCCGTAAATAGCATTGGGGTTGCGCGCGTCGACGTACTCGAGCACGGATATGGGACTCTTGCTGCTGAGCCGGACGTCCGGGGAGACCGGGGACTTGCGGTAGTCGGGGTCGGGCGAGGGGGTCGAGTAATCGCTGGGATTCTCGTTGAGCCGACGTGGCTTTGGCGGGGCGTTGGCGTAGAGCGGCTGGCCGTAGTTGCGGGGCATCGGCTGGACCGTCTGCACGTTGCCGGATGATTGTGTCTGTTGTGACTGCTGCTGCTGTTGTTGGCCAGGTGGCAGGCCGTGCTTGTGCTGGTGCGCCTGGATCAGCTGCTGCTGATAGAGCAGGGCCTGGTGCTGGTGAGAGTAGGACACGGGTTGCTGCTGCTGCTGAATTATACCCGGCATCACTTGGTAAGGCAGCGGACTGGGCTGGCCAATCTTCAGTGCGTCAGGGTGATGCCTGTACTGAGGGGATTGCTGCTGTATCCAGCCGTTCATCATCGGGACGGGCTGCTGCTGCTGTTGCTGCTCTTGCATAATCATGGTACTATTGACGTTGTTATTGTTGCTGCTATTCGTGACCCCAAGTTGTTGTTGTTGTTATTGTTATTGTTGTTATTGCTGGTGGTGGTGGTGTTGGCGGCATTGCTGCTGCTGTTGTTTCCGCTGCTGCCGGGGAAGGAGCCCGTGTTCACGCTGTTCGGGCTGGAGTTGTTGTTCGACGCGTGGCTCGGGTCGTCGCGGGACTGAAAGCCGTGGAAGCCGGAGTCGCTGTCGTCCGCACTCTGGTTCATGATTGACGAGATCGAGGAGACGCTCGGTCGTGCGCTACGATCGCCTGCGTCGCCTCCTCCCTGGTTTATACCCTCCACTATTGCAACCGATTCGCCTCCTCCCCTAGTTTTACAAAGACAAATTTGTTTGAAAAATAAAAAATTGTGTAATTTATGAGCTGCAAAAAAACATGGTTTTCAACGCTTTTCGAAAATCATTGCCCCAATTTAATGTATACTCGCGTACTAAATTTTCATTGTTGTTCTAATAAACATATATATGGAGCACTGCAGATGTTGCAATGATATCACATGTAGCTTGAAAAGTTAATTTTCAATTTCCTAAAAGTTCAAATAATTGTCCTAACAGCTTTATCAATCATTTCTCAACGTATAGTGAAATAAAAAACTATTTATCAAAGATTATAAACAATAACTTGCGTGATAAAATGAAAATCTATCTTGAAATTTTGTAAAAGAAAAATCGTAATTCGCAAAGATTTAATTCTTCAATTGTGGTATGAGACGAATACCTTAATTTTTAAAGTAATTCAGCATTATTTCAAATTAGTGTATAGTATAGAATTATTGCATTTGTTGGTAACCGGAAAATCACATCTTAAAAATTATATAATGATAGTAAAAAATGTTCATGTACCTAAATGGTATACTCGCATGCGAAACTCTGTGTCTGTAATTACTTCGAATTGAACTTGGTTACAATTTACAATTAGACTATAGTATAAGTGTTGCAGAGACACGGTAACTTCAAAGTAATAAACTCAGCGAGAAGTTCAATAGTTGTTACATCACTATTTCAAAGAGTTCTGTACATGTATTACTTGATTATTTTTTTAGTACCAGCAAATTGTTAAGAATAATGGCATAATCGATATGAATCTAATCCTCCTTATATATTATTAAAAAAAGAAAATAAATCAAATTTTAAAAAATTGTGTCAATTCAATAATTGTTATTACCTATACCTACAATAACCTTGGTAAGTAAAATTATGATAATTTTTATCAATCCAAATATTTTTGGCTTTTTTGTATTACTATGTGAACTATTAATTTCGTGTATTGTTTCGTGCACCCTGTAACTATTAAGCTGCTAAGCGGACCATGAGAATTAAGCTTGCAGATTGCACGCATCCTAGGCATATATATATATATATATATATATATATCAAAGTTTTGCAGATCTATGTACGCGCGGTTGACAATGCGGTTTATATTCATCCATATTAGGATGACCAGCTATGATTGATTTACCTGAAAGCAAGCTGAATGACGATTACGCGCGGTGGCCTACAGTCAGCCGTAGTCATCGAATAAAGCTAAAATTGATATTTGAATTGCAGTTTCACGGAATAACGTCCTTTTAACCAGGCAATTAATTTAATGTTTTACGTTTATTTTTTATAAATTAATGAAAAACAATTTGATTGTCACTACTTCTTATTGAAACGTATCTTAATATTTCAGTGGAAAGTATGTGGGGAATACTTGAAATAAACTTCCAATACGTGCATTACATTTACTGTCATTTTGCTCAAATTGTAATATCTTTACGTAAAGTTTTACTTTTGATAATTTGATTTATTTTCTATTACTGAACATATTGCAACATTAGATCGTAAAATTTTTAAGTCTACGCTGATTTTTTGTTTCTATAATAAGTATATAAACTCGATACGTTTTTTAGGTATTTGTGGATCATAATGATGGTGCAAAAGTAGCATTGCAATTAATCAAATTTATTTACAATCTTTTGGATAACAGCAACAATTATTAATTTACTTTTAATAAATGAATAAAAATGGATAGTGAATCGATTTATCATAACAAAAAAATGATTTATTGTGACATTGATGACTTATCAGATGAAGAAACAAGATGAAATTCTTATTAGACGTATATGAACGAAGATCAGGTTGTCAAGAAGAAAAAAGATTTTTAGCAAATATTTCAAGGATAAATACACAATATATTATACAGTACTGTAAATAATAAGATAAAATATAAATTAATTAAATATATTGTATTTTTGAATTATGCTATAAGGTTTTTTTTTTATAAATACTTTTTATCATACTCCAGTCAAAAGAAGTGTTTTTTTATCGTATCTTACATGTTAAATTTTTCATCCCGTTTTTTAACATTATTTTATTTAAATTTTTAAGTTTTTTGTTTATTCACATGAAGTATCATAATTTAGTGGTATGTACCTCAAAAATTATTAATTAAAAAAATGTAATTTTGGAATAAAAATTTTTTGGGAATTATTTTTTAACTTTTTTTAAGAAAGGCTTAGTTTCTTAGACTTTTGTCCCACCCTGTAGATTATCATAATTAAATTTCTATTATTTCATATCATTTATTTATACCAATTCTTATTTATATTTATTATAATGTCAATTTTGCATTTACTAAGTTTTTACTTGTCGTATTTGATTCTTTCATTCAAACTTTTTACGGTTAATATAAGATTTGATTCTTTTAATAAAAAGAAAAAATCATTACCAAAACTTTTTAGTTTTTTCGCAATATGCATTTTATTTGAAAACAAAAAAAAGGTTTTATTCACATCAATGAAAATTTTAAGTATTTCCTATTTTATGTACACTCCTACTATTATAATATACATCGTACAATGCATTACAATAGGTTAAGAGAAAAAATAAAATAGAAAAAAGCATGGATGTTCGAAAAACTGAATAATATATTAGCAGTTACATGAAATACTTACGGATTCGGATCCTGTAGTAGGGAGGCAAGTGTCAGAGCGTTAACCCATTGATTAAGACTCTCGCGCGTCTCTGCAGCGAAATGGTAGGTCCTCATGTTGGCGTGCTCGGCCTTGAAGGCAAATTTCTTGGCGACTTTGTCCTCGGGCCTGCAGACCGTAATGCGATAGGACGGTAGCAGGATCGATCCCAGCAGCTTTTCTTCCTCGGGACCTGAACAAAAAAGATGACCTTGTAATTAAACGGCGGTGAAATATGTTCAATTATTATCCGAACGTCGTATAGCTGCAGTAATTTACATTATCGTTCCTTCCTTAAAAATTATGAAGAATAAGCTGGTCTATTTTGTCAATCGTAATACAACGATTGCGTAGGATGTTTTCAATTTCTTTCATTTTTTATTGTATTCAAAATCAAAAGCTCACTAGGTAAAAGCAAACTCTTGTGAGACTATACATACATATATATGAGTAATTCCACAAAAAAGGGGTAGTTATATGGTTCAAAAAATAAAAATTTTCAATTTCGAGGTACGCTCCTGATTGAGGGCGCATTTTGT
>JAPYZE010003003.1:5671-40956 GCA_030522805.1 Leptomastidea abnormis | reverse complement strand
TATATATATATATATATATATATATATACAGACTCTCGGTATACATATAGGTTTGATATAATGGATGCTCGTTACAGACGTGTCGTCGACTGTGGTGAAGCTTCTGTCTGGCGTATAGTCGTGCATAATTGACGCTCGAGAGAGAGAAGGGGGAAGCGAGAGTTGTCGTCGTCGTCGTCGACGTCGAGAGTGTAGTTTTTGAGTGTCTAGGGGTATTGGAATTTTTGTGGGCAAAAGGGTCGTAGTGTGGAAAGGTTGGCTGGTATATAACAAAGGCAGCTCATGGTTTTTACCGCTGTTTGTCTAAGCGCACGGAAGGAATTGTGAGCGCCGAGATAACTTTGTGCTGCTCCAGCGCGGAAGCTTGGGATTAACATTTCTTCTCTTCTTGCTTTTCTTTTTTTTTTTTTTGCTTTTTGCTTTTCTTTTCTTTTCGGGTATTGTACCAAGAGAGGGAGGGAAAGAGTAAGGTAAAGCTCCGTGTTTAATTAAATCGGACTCTTATTTTCTTCCCCTGCTGCATTGTACATTTCAAATGGGAATATATAAGTTTTTCTCGTAATTATTTAAGCTTGGCTCTGAAAGTCTTTTACAGAATGTCTTTAATGACGTGTATGCAAACGAAGTTTTATGATAATTTTCCCGCGCACTATCTTTTTTTTTTTTATTATTCAGTTTCTAAAATGCTGTGAAGCAACGTGACACGGCTTGACTGCATAACTTTAATCCTTAATTGCATGACGAGGGAAAATAAAATAAGACGATGGAGCTATCAACTTAAAAAATCATAGTCTGTAATAATCCAATTTGACGTCTTACTTTATAATCAAATGAACTGTTATTAATTTACGATGCCGAAATTAATTATTATTTATCATAAATTGTATTTTTATTTTTCAATTTTTTTAAAACTTCAGACTTTGCATTATTTAATATTAAAAAATACTTACTTCATTATGCATTATTCAACTTTTGCGACTTTAATGGTTGTTGATTGGCATGAACCTGCGATATATACTGTACCATAACAATATGTGCCTTGATTGTAAACAACATCATGAACTGTTACATCAACAGAAAGAGATAAAGTGAGTTTATGGAGAGTATGGTTTTGAATTTATAGAATTGCTATAGATATATATAGCAAGTTTGCTGAAGCATCGAAAATCCTATTGGAGTTTAATTCAGTTACGTGCTATTGCACGGTATATTCTTTTAATCGTCTTTGCGTTAAAATTTAATTTTAAAAAATTGTTAATAGTGAAAAATTATTCATTGAACAATAAGAGACCAGCTGGTGTAATAAGGAAACAATTTAAGAAAAGATGGGGCTCATTAATGAGTAATAAAAGGGAAGATAAGTAAATACAAAAAAAAGGGAGAAAGAAAGGAGAATACGAAGCAACACGATTGTAGCACGAGGTATGAGCGTCTTTTTATATATAGAAGCGCAATAGACTGCATCAAAGCGAAAAGACAAAGCGGATCAAAATTGCATTTAAATAACTATATAGGTATACGATAGAGCCAAGAGAAGGCTCGGATGCTTGCGTGTCTCGGCAATAACTCTGACAAGAATAAGACGAAGAAGAAGAAGAAGAAGTAGAAGAAGAGAAGTTCCGGCTGATTTCTTTCGTCTCAGGCAACGGCTGGAGACATTTTAATATCATTCAAGCGTAGCGAGAGTTGTATTAGCCGAGCGTTTCAGAACTTTAATGGAGCGAGAACGTCGCAAGCTTTGACGTGGCGCCCGTTAATCTTATGGCTACTCTACTTTTGCTGCTGCTGTCGCCGTCACTGCTGGAAAAAAAGATATTGAAAGAGTAAGTGATTTTACAGTGCAGATATACTTATATTACTTGTGAATTGTAGGAATTTTTAATTTTGAATTAAAGTGCTGCTATTATTTTATATAAATTTTAAATTTAATGAAATGCAAGTCGAGCTTTTATTGACTTATGTTTCATCTGTTTAATGAATTTGTTATATTTTTTTATTTCTTTTATGTAAAATGAAATAATAAGCTTTTTTACGACTGTATATGGATACTTGATTATACTATACAATAATTAAGTCTGACCGAGAAGAAGAAGAAGAAGAAGAAGAAGAAAAAAAGAAAGAAGATAAATTCTCAGGCGCAACAAAATTTCCCTTGTGGGATAAAGAAGAGGCCAATCCTTTGGGAAAGTAAGGTGATGTACATAGGATACATAAAAGGAAGAGAAAGAGTGTTAGCTTATGACTGTATTATAATTTCACGGCAACTAACGATAATCAAGATACCTCGAGCTTTAACTTACTTTTTATCCCAAGAATAACCTTATAGCCGCGTATTACAACAATGCAAAAAAGCTAACTAAAAAAAATTTTTTTTTCTCGTTTATTTTTTTTTTTTTTTGAGAAAGAAAATCCAAAGTTTTTCAATACGGCTTAAAGTTTGGTGCTAGGCATTTTGATATTCAAATACCGTGATAAAGTGGCGTATAAAGTATCAAAGAAGTAACTTTTCTAAAAGTTCTTTCATAACCTGTATGGCTGTATCGGACGATGGGAGGGGTGGGAGAGTGGCTAAAAAAGGTAGACGATGTAGGAAGAAGAAAGGGAGATAAGGGAGGGGGGGAAGTGAGCTTCTACGCTTCAAAGAGCAAAGAAAAAAGCAAGAGAGAGAAAGAGAGAGAGAGCGTGCCGTGTTGTAAAATTTATGCGCAATAGAAGACGTAGATGGCATAAGGAAGGGGGGGATGGGATAAGGGTAGATATGTACACTGTCTTTTTCTGAAGACATTGAAATATGCGTACAAATTCAAGTGCATCGAGATCCTTTCGTCGTTATGCCTTTGCTTTCAGATATGTTGAAAGATTTTAAGCTTCTCATTATGCGTTTTCTTTTTTTCTCGTTTCTTGTACAGCAAATAACGAGTTTTTATGCCTCATAAATATATTGTTATCCTTTCATTATTCTCAAGCATATTCATATGCTTGTATTTGCATAGTTCATCTTTTGCAGTGCATCTATCTTGTGTGTTGTTTGATGGGATATCTGATCTACTCTACAGCAAATAGAACAGCACGAGATAGGAATTCTCTCTCGCTCTCTGTTATTAAACATTGTACTTCAAATAAGTGTCCACATTTGTTAAAAAGTAATTTGAATGATATTAAACCAAGAATTAACCAAAAGCAAATCTTCTTTTCAACTATTATTGTATAACTACGTGAACTCAAAAATTGCATTCTTCAATGGCGTATATGGCCCATTCTCAAAAAACTTGCAAATTTTGATGTCCAAAACAAGAATCAGAAAATTTTGCTTTTGAAATTTTTTAATAATTTTCCTTCATTGTTTATGTCAAAAGGAAGTCAAAAACTCGTGGACTCGGCTAGATCTGCTATTTGACATTTTTACGTGTATTTTAGATAAGGAAATTAAAAATATGAATAAAAGTATATTACGGTAATGACAAAACGCCACTAAAATCGCGATTGCAAAGCTCCAAATGAATTTTAAGCTTTGATATTGGGACGTTTTGATATTTTTACCATCTACTTTTTCATACTATTTTTTTCCTAGCGCTAATTTGATTCTACGCGGAGGTACGACATATCACGGTAATGACAAGAAATTTTAACGGACAAAAATTTTGATACTGCATCTGATGTCGAATTTCGGTGTTTTGATTAATTAAATCGCGGTAAAGCGGGTCAAAATATATAACTGATGCAGAATAAAAAGCCTTTATATGATAATCCAAAAAAGTAAGTGTATTACTGAAAGGGTGCACTTTATGCAGGAGGTAAAAAAAAATATTAATTTTTAATTTTTCTCATCATACGGTAGAAAAAAGTTGAATTTGCGTTTATAAAAGTCTACTGTTAAATTTTGAGAAAGAAAAATATTAAACTATTGATTCCGTACACTGTCAAAGTTGAAAACTCTTACTGAGGACATGTCATTACCGTGATATTTTCGTCCCTTTTTATTTTTTGCGCCAACATCATAGATGTATAAGATCCAATTTGTAATGTGCCTTTTAAAAATCATATTACTACATCCGAAAAAATTTTTTTTTCAAAATTTAATTATCATTCGTAAAGTTTTAACAGGTCAGGACACCAAATTTACAAGTTTTTTGAGAATGAGTCATATACCAACAATAATTTTCTAAAGAGTACCTTTCAATTTCACAATTTTTTACCTGTATCTAAACTATACCAAGGAATTTTCTTCATACAGTAGTTTCAAGGTAGCAGCTTGAACGCGTTTAGAGAAAGAAAGAGAAAGAGAGAGAGAGAGAACCAGCTGTATACTACTCTGTATCATTTTATATATATAGTCTCTAAATAATGCATTGTGAAAATTTCACTTTGCTCTTCAGTGATAACAACAGAGAGAGAGAGAGAGAGAGAGAGAGAGAGAGAGAGAGAGAGAGAGAGAGAAACAGAAAACGACCCGATTCATAAGTTTCATTCGAAAGCAACCACTCATATATATATGTTGTACCATCGAGTCCCGAAAGAATATCGCTTTACGGTGTATATAGGTAGACCACTTTGCTGGTATAGTTAGGAGAATGCTGGAGTTTTCCAAGGCAAGCAAACGACATACAACGTGTGGAAGTGAATAAGGTATACATACCCGTTTATATCCATCTATATATCGTGCTAGCGCACATCCTTTCTTCGCGAGCGATAGACTGCTTGGAAAGCTTGCAAGAGACCGACGCGTTCAATTCACTTTAGCGCGCTCTCCTTGGCTCGTTCGCCTGGAACTACACAGTAGGTATATATACACTCTCTCTCTCTCTATCTCTCTTGCTCTCATTGTCGCTCGATGAACTTTCTGCATGATGCTCTATATACGCAGCTTTACTGGTATTTGAGGTATATAATTTGGAGGAAAATACGAGACAACTAGGTATATATATATGTGCTTGCGGGCAAATGAGAATAGACAAGCTGGTCGTTTTTTTTTTTTTTTTGTATTCTTGGGGACACTTGAAACCTGCTATGTACTTTATAAAGTCTGCTGCTTGAGTTATGCTGAAATAATACTGACTGTTTCTAAAGTTAACAAAGTCAGTCATGGTGTACAAGGTATACTCACAGTAAAAAGTTATCCAGTCAAACAGTAATAAAACAAAAAAAAAACAGTTTTATAAGTCTACTTGCAGACAAGACAAATTCAACTATATACAAGTAGAATAGAGCTTGCGAAATTTACAATCAACCGAGCTCATTGAATTGAGAACCCCACATGTCCAGTGCATGTGGTCCATTAGCTTCTCACAGACTGTCTAAAGGAATCCAGTCTTCTCCTCCCTCCCCCCATCCTGACCCCTCCTCTTTCCTCTCTTTCATCGTACATCAGTCAATGCGCATGTATGTATACCGTATATGAGAATTGCTGGTTTGCAGCTCACGTTCCAGCGATTCGCCAAGCGAACTGTGGTCAAGATTACGCCTCGTTGATTACAATCCGATATGTGTGTATTGTGTATGTATGTATGTGTGTACGTATAACACAGTATATACGGCTGGTAAGAGACGCGTCTCGATTATTAAAAACGTCGGTTAAGGTAATACGGTATAGGAAGAACTTGAGCGATTTTTTTTTAAGTTGTCTCTCACGTCTCACATCTCTCTCGCTCGTCTGAAGCGTGACTACGATGCTTATGATGCTTTGTTTACGCATTTGACGATTAAGCTGTATTGACAGGATTAATAGGGTACACTGGAAAAGAGTTCGTTTTTTTTATTTTTTTAACTTACATCGCAACGTTGATATTGAACTGTCAATCTGTGAAAAGAAAAAAAAAGGATCCGATGTTACAAAATTGTAAAGAATAATTTCATCTTGAGAGGCTATTGAACTCTTTATTATTATCATTATTATTTTTCTCTTTGTATTCTTGGTAATAGCCTGTCACATTTTGATCGATTACTCTACGATGATTTAAAGATAAGAATCAGGAAGTATAAGGATATACTTTTTTTTATAAAATATATACCTATAAGGTAGCAATATAAAATCTCTTTTCTCCTTTTCACATGATTTTTTTTTCCATTTTTTAGTGTATCAAGCTCTTTATTTACTTTAGCCGAGTATAAGAAAAAAGAGAAAAAAAATAAAACTGATCTTATATCTCATTCACAAAGTCACTTTTTGAGTAGTGTATGTACGTTGGGATGAACGTAAGAGAGACAAAACATCGCGAGTGATGTAGGTATGTATAAGCCTAACACTCGCAGTTGAAACCTTCTGAAAGTAAAAGAAGAAGAAGAAGAAGAAGAAAAAGAGCTTCTGGTCGGCTTAAAGCAAAGCGCAGCTAGTATAAGTCCAGTCACGTGCCGATTGCCGACATACCACTACTACTACTACTACTACTACTACTACTACTTTACACAGTAGAGTCTTATTCGCACAAAAATCCGTCCTTTTATTTCAGTGCTCTTATGTAGTCCCAAGGAAAAAAAAAATCATGGACGAGAGACACCATCTACTTCTTACATTCTTTAGACAAGTGTAGTGGCCTAAGAGAAAAATTCACGTGTCGACGGTCGTTCTATTCCCTCTCTATTTTACAAGTACATGTAGTGGGTCTGGGTAGAGGTTTATGTGGCAAGCACACACACACACACACACACACACACACACACACACACACACACACACACACACACAGGTTGGCATCTTTAACCTTTCATTCCAAGACTAACTTTTTTCTTCGCGCTTTTAAAATCCTTACGACTTACCCCCCCCCCCCCCCACACACACACACGCACACACACGTACATATATATGTATCCTACTGGCTTTATGTACGTGCTGAAAGTTGAAAATTCTTTGCTTCTTACAGCTCTCGGATTAATTTCGTTTTATGAAATTTTTATTTCTGCTAATGGAATGTGATATATTTATACATTGTATATATAGTATTTAAGAGATTTCTTATTACCAGACGGATTATTTTAGACTGCTACTTAAAAATTTTTAATCTTTTGTGCGGACAGAAAAAAATTTCAATTAAAAAATTTTACTCTTTTATTTTATTTAATAATTATATTGATAAATTTTTTAATTTTACTAAAATGTCAAACAGCTTTTGTTTGTAAAAGTAAACGGATAATCCAATCCGCAAATAAAATCAATATCACGCAATAATAATAATAATAATAATAATAATGAAAATAATGATATTAGTAATAATAATAATACCCCGTGTACAAATCAGAATCGATCATTTTAAGTCACGTATAGTTACACATCGTGCATATTTCCCATTACACACATATACGGTAATTAAATAAAATATGTAACCGCAAATATAAGATACGCGGCATTTAAATTAAAATAACTTTATATATATATATATACTAAAATTTATTTCCGATATATCAAGCAATATATCATATTAAACTCGCAAGCTCAATTAATTCAAAAGCGCAAGTTTATATTCATAATGCTCGACAGTCAAAGGCACGCAAACAAAACACCCACATTAAACAAATAAACGAAAGGAAAAAAATAATCAATCGTTAAGCAATAACGAATTTTTCATCATGACAAAAAATCTAAAATTTCATGCAATATCATCCTTTTTTCTTCTCTTATATATACATCCAAGTATATAGGTAAGACAGTTCTACGAATCAATCCGGCTAGAATCCATACTTGCCATCACCAATGCACATACACGCATCGAAGGCTAATCTCCAAATCAAACGATATCTCTCCTCGATATTCCTCGAGCTTGCATCGTCTTCAAGCTCGCCTATGCCTCTTCAATCCGTATAATGCTCTCTGCATCACTCATACCCTTACCCTCCACCTATTCTTCTCCTATACACGTTTCTCTCTTCCCCAGCTGAGCTGGAAGCTCATTGTCAGTTAGGAGGGAGAGGGAGAGAGAGAGAGGGGGGGGGGAGAGAAAGCTTCTCGTGTATCGGACATCGCTTGTCTGTACGCTTTGCTCGCTTTTAACGACATTAAATAACATCCCACACACACACACACACACACACACACACACACACACACACACACACACACACACACACACAAACAGACACATATACAGACACATATACAGACACAGACGTACAAATGACCTACAACACAGAGAATAATAGTGTATTACGAAAATGGGTCAGCCGTACGCAAATTATTTGCTCCTCGCGCGTATTTGTGGATTCGTGTGTATACCTATATGTAGGATACATAGGTATAAATGAAATGCGATTTGTTTACAGCTGCAGCGTTAAGCTTGCGAGGATTATGACACTACTGTATCGTTAACCGTACGTTATATTGCTTGTGGGTATATTGTATAAGTTGGATTGTCGGAGAAATTAAACGTTTGTTTTTCCAAGATATCGTGAAAGCTATGATGATATTTTTTGTTGTTGCTTTACTTAGAGGGTATTTTTAATATAGCTGTGAGTAGGAAAAATGTTTCTTTCCTGAGATAATATCCGATATCATCGACGAGCTGCTTCTTATGAACCTTCCCTTACGTTTGATTCTAGCTTAGAAGTGTAAGTTCTTAAGAGTTCTGCAAATAAAACAGCTGTAATGAAAGTAATTTAGTTGCGAAATTGCTCATAAGCTTGGGAAATAAAGACTTGGGTTGAAAAAAAAAAAGAAGAAGGTAAAAGGGTGGCATTCTTGAGTTCTTTTCCTTTAATGAAAAATATTTCTTAGAATATTATTTTCATCTAAACGTGTGATATTGTACCATTGTCGTTATTGAGTTCTGGTAAATAAAAAAATAATAGTAATTTATTATTATTTTTGTATTTAAAAAAAAAACACATAATTATAATCATAATTCTTACAAAAATTTTCATTACATAAAAAAATATTATTTACTCAACAAGTAAATTTTACAAAAATTAAAAAAAAAAAAGAAATTTATAACTTATCCGGTACTAAATTTTTTTTCCCTAGTTCGCATAAATTAAAATTATACGACAACGAATATTACAACATAAAAAAAAAACTTTCTGATAATATTCTGCACCTCCCTTGTTTTTTTTTTCTTTTACTCGCATAAAATAGCCATGTAAACGAAAGCTAGAATCTGAGTATTACATTAAAATCCATAAATCTTATCCCGAGATAGTAGTCTAAACGTCACGTGTTATAACCCATAGTACCGTTATTCTTGCGTATGTATATATCCTTCATCATACGTATAACAGCGGAACGAAGCAAAATAACATAGCCGTATCCACTGCACATACACAGGTATATAGGTATATGACATAAGTATGCAGTCTGAAGCAGCTAAAACACAGTAAAGGTACCATATCCCTCAGGATATACATACATACGCGCACAATAAGCGCTCGCTAAACTCGCAAACCAGCACATAACACATAGCGTATTTTCTTCTCCCAAAAGCTCCATCCCCAAAACTTAGCCAACTTCTCTATTTCTCCCTTTCTCCTATTCTCTCCTCCTCCTCCTCCTCATCCTCCTACTTGTACGTATAATACAAAACAATTACGCGCAGCTTACACACACGCCAGCCAGAGATCCGTTTACACGGTTGGCTGCTGCTGCTGCTACTGCTGCGGCTAAACTCGATTGCTGCACTACGAGTCCGCAAATAATTCGTATACCTACATTTATGTATTCACGAAGGTTAAAGGCGATTGTCAGAGAGGTAGGTGTGTGTGTGTGTGTGTGTGTGTGTGTGTGTGTGTGTGTGTGTGTGTGTGTGTGTGGTGTGTGTGTGTGTGGTGTGTGTGTGTGTGTGTGTGGGATGTTAGTGTGTCAGTGTGTATGTATGAGCTTTCCGAGCCGTGCATTGGAACGCCGATCGGATGTCGGACCGGACGAGGTCGCGGCTGCGCTACTTCTCCGCGCTACGCACACGCCTGCATATGGCTTAAGATTTGTCGTCGAGTGCGGTCTATGCATATGGCGTGTGTATAGTATTATAGTATAGGTGTACATATAGAGCTATACCTATAATATACGAGTGTATCACGGCGCCTGCGCTCTTGGTATGCGCCACACGTACGGTAAACGCGTGACGGGTTCATTGCCACGAGACGTGAGAGAGCAAGCTCTTTCGGACTTGCAACTTTCTCTTCTCTATCTCTGTAGGTGTAGGTGTGTATGTGTTGTATATGTATATGTGCAAGGAGTATAGGACAACGACGTTAAGTGCCATCTCGCAACGGGCTGAAACTTCCTAAATCAATAAAGCTTGCACATTCCTTTGAAGTTTCTATATACTCACTACCACCCATACCCCCTAACATTTCCTTCATATCCTTGTCTCTTCTCTCTCTCTCTCTCTCTCTTTCTCTCTCTTGATGCATGCGGGAGGAGAGAATATTAGTCTCGAACTATCGGTACCACCTCCTCCTAGTCTAAGGCCCCTAGGCTAATCACAATAACGGCTAACTTTGAGCTGCCTTTACTAGCTATATAAGCTTTTTACACATCCTTCCACATAAGTGTGTGTGTATGTGTGTATATATAGAAGGAGATATAATAGGATGAGTAAGAAGGCCTTTGTTGAGTGAAAGAACGTGGAAAGATGATGAGACAAAAATTTGTGATATTTCAAGGACGATAGAATAGTATGTGCAACGGTAAAAATTTCAAAAATTTTGAATCCTATTCTTAACATAAGAATTTCAAAGTTTCAAAATTTTATCGAAAATATTCAAGTAAATTTTCCTTCAAATTATCTACCTAATCAGCTAAGCTCGATCTAAAACTTTGTAAAAGTATAATAAATACGTATAATAAATAAATCTTGAAAAACTCGTGCAAATATTTATCCAACTCATACATATACATACACATAAACATCTTTTTTTGCGCTCATAAACAAACTAGCGTATATTTATAATTTATACCTATAAGCGATATAGCTTTACATTTTAGTACGTATAGCAATAAAAATGACGCGGCATAACGCGCATATGAATACGATTTCATCTTACCGTACGTGTGTATATTATAATATGTATAATAATGCTTGAAAAGAACAGTGCCTAGAGGCTTAATTTATGTTCCACTTTAATTAAAAATACCTATATATGAAAGCTCATTTAATACTTTTAACATGCGCGCGCGGCGGCGTTCTGTTCTCAGGTGGCTACTAGCTGCTCTTGGTTAATTGAAGGGCGCAGCGTAAGGCATCGATCCTCACTTTTATCTGTAATCTACGATCTCTCTCTCTCTCTCTTTCGTCGCGTGTCCTATTGCGCTTTACCTCGTCACTACTGCAAGTGCGCGTACCTGTGCTTTCTGATATCGCTTCTCTCATACTGTGACTTAATGTAGGTGAGAGAGGAAGAAAGAGAAAGGGATAGCGACTTTGCGAATATAACGAAGCGACGATAAGTGCATTTTTTACGAGCGCGGTTATGACCTGAGACGACGTGGTTGTTTATAGCGGAAAACTAATTACGAAAGAGCTCGCACTCGCTCGGACTTTTACCTTGTTTTTCTTTTCGTTGTTGTTTTTTCTTTTTTTTGTTTCATAAGAATTTTAATAAGAAATGAAAATGGAAAGTCGGTTTTGCAAGATTTAAAGAGTGATAGGTTTCATTAGATGAAAATTTATTGGATTTTAAAGGGAGTGATGACGAAAGAGTAAAATTAGTGGTTTGATTATTTGATTATGTAAAATACTAAATAAATAAATAAATGAATAAAATAAAGTTAAAAAAGATTATCTATTAGTTTGTGAAGTTAACATGGAAATGCGATTTGCAAAGTGGTAAATTTATCGAGTGTAAATCAGATAACGTTTAATATAATTTGCTATCAGTAGTATATGTCAGTATTAGGTCAGACCAATTAAAATAATCGAAATAAATTTAGTGACGTTTAATTTATGTTTACGTAAGGAGAAAAAAAATAAAATTATGTAATTAAAAAGCTAATTTTTTTCACGTTCTAACAGGAATTATTAAGAATGATATTACATATTTTTCATAATTTTTAATAACCGCATGAAATTTTATCGTATACTGAAACTTACTATGTAATAATAAGCTATAATGCTACCACTTTTTTTTTTTTAAACACAAAATATAATCATATCAGTGTATTTTAAATTTTAGTTAGTTAACACAAAAATTCTCTTACATATTTTCATTGTTTAATGTAAAAATTAATATAGTTCATACACGTTGATGTAACATTTCAACACATCGTAATCAATTTAAATTCTAGTTAGGAGATTCGCGTGTTTACAAGCCAAAGTGACTCTCGCTTCTCATAAATTATTTGTCTATTAACACTCCTAAAATCAATAACTGAAGCCTTGTCTACGCTTCAGATTACCGAGGGAATCGTTGAATGTTTGTGTGTGATCGTCGCAAATCCGATTGAAAGAGGAGGGTTATGTTACTCGTATGTCGCTACACACACACACACACACACACACACACACACACACCAAAATGATGTCTCGTATAAACAAATCGTTTACTTGAACATACATATATCTCTAATTGCAATTTTCTTTGTCACTGATACACTGTTTTATATTTTTTCAGGAATAAAAAAAAGAAAATTCAATTTTTCAAAAAACAAAATATAAGGTAAGCCTGAAAAATTTGAAATGAAATTTTAGTCTTCCGCTGTGGACGTGCTAATATTCATATTTCATAAAGACAAAGTGGTAGTTGTTATGCCAGGCATCTTAACGCGTTGCCCAAAGTTAACTTCCAACGGTATCGACCACCACCTCCTCACCACCTCTTTCTCCTCCTCCTCCTCACTTCTATACTGTGCACATACGTGCAGCAAAGTACCATAGCCGTAAACAACTGAGATAGCGCCCGTCCGCCCCATGCGAGCGAGCAAGGACCAAAATTAATTTCAGACTATTTTGTAACTCTGTTAATGGGTATTAGTTCACTTTGATCAACTGCAATTAAGATGCTGTTGCTGCTGGAAAATACGTGATTTTTTTTTTTTTTTATTTGTGCACTTATTTTGATGTACATTTCTTTTTTAGACTGATCAAATTAGAATATTTGGTTTGATAAAATTATTAGAGTGATTTTTTTTAGAAAATTTTCAGTATCCTTTTTCAATTTTACAATAAATTAATATTTATTGTAAAATTGAAAAAGGATACTGAAAATTTTCTAAAAAAAACAATTTAGTAAAGCCATAGTTCATTCATACAAGATTTTTTTTTTTTTTTGAAAGAAAGGCTTTTCATCTTGTCAAATGTACCTCCTGTTTTTGTCAAGTCGACGTCCGATAACTTTTATTCTCTCTCCTTTGAAAGTTGCTTGTCTCACGAATAGCGCACGACTCATCGATGGATTAAATTCTTGGCTTTTCTTCGCGCGCGCTCTTTTGACTGGCCTCTAGAGAAACGTTTCTCATTGATATAGCTGCTGGAATGCCTTTTTTTTTTCATCGGTTCAGAACTTACTTTTCTATCACGGACACACAAAAAACCTAGAGATTCCGGGAGTTTTATTTTCGAACGAATCTAATGCAGACGAAATTTACTCTTTCTGTAAAAAAAAAAAGATTTTTATGGGAATGGCCCCTATGTGTGGGGAAAAATGTAATATTGAGTTCAGCCATTATTACTATTATTATTATTTTTTTTTTTAATTAGTGCAGCATTTAAATTAAATGAATTTTTTCAGAAAAATAAATATTGTTTTAATAACTTACTAAATTATCTCAGTTTAATAAAAGCTTTAACTTATCTTTTTAGTTGTAAGCGATACTCGGTTTATAAAAAATTTCGCAGAATTCAAGAGAAAAAATATTTTTCATCAACGCATTAATATAAAAAGAAAAAAAATATTTTCTTTATTGAAATTCCAACAAATTTTTATTGCCTAAAATGAAAATATTTTTCTACACTTATTTTTACACAAAAAATATCAATATATATCAACGAGTGATATCTATTTACTTTTCTTGGAAATCACGTGCAAACCAAAAGCATAGAGCCCACCTACTACTACTACTCCTGCTGCTGCTGCGCTTATTTTTAAAGAACGCGTTAAAATTGAAATTCGTAGTCGCGTGTGCTGGGTAGTAGGGAAAAGTCTCTAAATAAAAATAAAGTGCTTCATTTGAATAAGGAGCTTTTTAGCATGATTAAATCTACGATAATGGAAAATTATAACGTTCTAAGTGAATACTCAGCGAACAGTGGACAAGTTGGATGAGGGGGTGAAGTGGAGAGTTGGATGGTGTGCGCGTGTATATATAGAGCTGCGAATAGTCGTCGAAATAATCGCTGGCGCGCGATCAAATTTTGGCCCGACGCAGCAAAAGTACTCGTCTCTGCGCGCCCACCCGCTCGTAGTGCGAGGTACAAGCGGAGAGAAAGAGAGAGAGAGACCTAGTGAATGATTACGATGAGCACGCTCGAGTTGAATTCAAGCACAAAGAACAGAGAACGGGTGAGTAGAAGCGATAGGAATAATTAGCGGAAGAAAATTTAATTTTGTCTAGGCTGGTAATTTAAAGAAACATATATTTGTAAGCAAATTCAAGTTGTTCGAGCTGTTTAAAATTGTAAGGACTACCTATTATTTAATCATTTTGCCAATAAAATATCTAATTAATCGTATATATCGACATTTTTTTTTTTAACAAAAAGAACATTTTCCAAGTACTCACTTACACTCAAAACGAATAAAGTTCGAAATAAGATATAGCTTTATACAAGTAAAGAGATATATGTACAGGTAAGTTTCTAGATTCGCGGAAGTCAAGCAAAGACGACGATCGTTTCACGAGTCGTCAAACTTTGGCAAAGTACGTCGTGGCTAGCGTCACTCGGTCAGAGAAGAGAAAAGGGAGAACCGAGAGTTCTTGAAGGTGTGTTCCCGACAACTTTGCTTATAATCCAATTCGATCGATCAATCGATCCGTGTTAGAAGTTGTAGTATACCTGCGCGTATTCGGTTAAGTTTGCTCATGTATACATATATACCGATAATATAAGCGGGTCAATGATGATATTGGCAAACAAGACTCTATATATACATATAAGGTATACGCGTATAGCCCCAGCCAGGAGCCATTAAGATTCTCCTTTGGTCTTTCGAACATCTGGTGAGAATAGCCGCTGGGCATTAAGTAATTTTGACGACGTGTGCGCTTCTTCCAAGAGAACCGTATAAGTATATATATATGTATATATAGACCGATCAATTTGATGCGTTTGCCCAAGTGTGTCTTGCGGTTATACGAGCTTTGGGAAAGATATCTTCTTCTTCTGCTTCTGCTTCTCTTTGCTGAAGCTTTGTCTTGCAGCTACGAGTATACGCGCTATAGGCTATTGAACTGGAATTCCTTGGTGTGCCCTTCTGCGCTCGAAATAAAGATTGCGAGAGTATAGAGAAGAAATGAAGTCCGAGACTCGAGTTTCGATGAAATTGTCTCTTGGAGAGATTTTACTTTTTCGGTAGAATTCTTTTTTTTTCTCTTCTTTCTTTTTTTTTTTTTTTTTATTTCTTTTTGGTTTTTGGTGGCAGATGTGCACTATAAAAGTTTTAGTTTTTGTAAATACGTATAATTATACTTCTGAAGTATATGTCTAAGATTATACACCAAAAACAAAACTTTTTTTTTTTTTAAACTTTTTAATGTAACAATCGTAGTATGTAATAATTATTTCTTAAAGTTTTCTTTAAAGGAAAAACAAATAAGTAAAAATAAATAAAAAGAAATTTGCCAAGCGATAGAAAGACAAACGTAAGACAAAACTTATTCACATTATTTATTCTCAATTACATTTTTTTACCTTTAGCCAGGGTAAGATGAAAAAAAAGCGGGGGTGAGCAAAGAGAGGGGTCTATATTTATTTATGATAAGACACGCTTAAATCCAACATGGAAATTTCTTGTCTCCAGAGCAAGCTTCTTGTACCTCCTGTTATATATATATATATATATATATATATATATATATATATACCTACCTATATACTTCTTATGTATACACATGTTACACAGCAGCACTAGTTTCTTGCTCTACGAGTCAATATAATACGCGTGTTTGCCCCAGAAAACTTGGACCACGAGTTTGCATGGAGTTTCTCTCTCGTCCAAGTCGTTCTTCTACTCCGCTCCTTCTCCTGCTTCTCCTTGGCAGTTTGGGTAGCGTATATTTTTATTTACCTGCATCGCGTTGCTTGGGCCAAAACGGAAGTCGAATCATGCTTGGGAGGAAGTTGAGCTTTACCTCCCACGACCTTTCCAGTATGCTACCGCTACCTACTGCTGCTTAACAAAAGCAGGAGAGCCCGCGGTTGGGCAGTTCCGGGCGAAACCACGAACCGAGCTATTAGAGCTAAGCGAATCCTGGTTGTGTAGTAGTAGTAGTTGTCTCGACTACTGTTGTTGTCGTTGGAAAACAGCACCGCAGTTCAAATTGCATATGCGTAAATACAACTCTCGAGAGCTTTTAAAGCTCGCTGTATATGGGGAATTATACTATGTGCTTGGTTGCTTTTTTGAATGGTGAGCTTTTGAGATTTATTTTTTTTTCATTTTTTATTTGTGGATTGTGTAAGAGGGCTTGTTTTTCTTTTTATTTATGTTTTTTGGGAAAAATAATTGTTTGCGTGATTGGAATTGTTAAAAATTGGCAATAATAGATGTTATTCTTTTTTTTGTACGGTATATAACAATTGATTTTGAAAAGTGACTAGAACAATTGAAAATAAACAAATGAATAGGAGTCCGTTCTATTGATTAGATTGTCAAAAAAAAAGTGCATGATTGGCAGTACTACATATTCGCTGTATAAAGATAAATTTTCAATTAAATGAAATATTTGTAATATATGTATGCAAATGGAATTTATATATTTGTAAAATCTAAAAATATATTATATAACCGAGACATTAGATGTATCTATATACCACAATATTTCTCTATCGAGCGTGTAATTGAAATGACATTTCTATAATTCATTACATTAAAATACAATATGTATTGTTGAATAAATGAATTAATTAATTTGATGTTGTTGGCAAATGACAGGGTCTTGCTTGAGGCGTTTAATCCCTGCCCTGGTTTAGAACATATCCATCAATAATTTAATTTTATATATAAATCTATATATAATTTATAGAAGATAAAACTTGAATGTTTAACAAGTATTAATTGCATTTAAATTTCCGCTACATCGCTTATTTTCATTTCTAAATCTTATTTAAATCATTTATTTACGGAATTCATTTATATCATACAAGATTTTCAAAATAGAACATGGTTCTTACTTCTCTTCAGTAAAAAAACAGAATTTACATTTATAAAACTGTATAAAAAAATTATAAAAACAAAGCAAGATATAACAGCGTATATACTTACATAAACTTGACTCTCACCCGAGTGAATTTGATTCTTCGCTTATAAGCAGCGTGAAAGATTCCTCATAATCGAGTTAAAATGAATAACAGACGACATATTGTGTGCGTATCTTGGAAAAACGAAATGCAATTATACGCAGTAAGAATACCAACATAAAGACATATATTGAGAGATGAGGTATAGACATAGTGTATAAAGCATGCAAGTCGGTGTTAACTGACGAACTCTCGAGAGCTGTGCGCATTAATTGTCGAGTCAAATCTCGGCTCGCTTTGCGGTATAGAACATAGGAGTGGTAAAGGTGTGTATGGTGTATGTGTGTATGTGTATGTACGTATACGTACTATTAGAGGAGCTATAGAGAATTGCAGGGAATTCTCCGTGTGTTATCGCAGGTAAGGTTTTGGAGAGAGAGGAGAGGCCGGATCACGCTGGAATTACCAGGACGATGCGATTTGTGTCCTACTCTCTTCTCTCTTCTTCCTCGGACTAGGCGCGAGTATTCTTGCTCTTTCTATACCTTATACACCTGCATTTTACCTTTCTCTCTCTCTCTCTCTCTCTCTCTCTCTCTCTTTTGCACACAGCCAAGCAATCGGCTGGTGTAAATAACGCCGGGAAGAGAGAGAGAGAGAGAGAGGCTGGGTTTCGAGAAAGATTAGTCGGCCTGCACGACCTTTTGTCCAAGCTTCTGTGCACGCGCGGACTATCGCGGCTCTCTTATCTCACTGCTACTCTCGCGAACGATATCCTCTTTCTCTCGGCTTGGTAGCTTCTCCGTCGTCGTACCACCACCACTTGAAATCAAACTTTTTCTCTCTATTAGGATCATATGAAATTTATTGTGGGCTAGAGTTTATCGTTTTTTTGGGATTTAAGGGTCAAAGCCCTTAAAACGTTCTCTGTAGAGAGGCTTTGATGTGAATTGTTTTTTTTCTTTCTTTTTTTTTTTATTTTTATTTGTAAGCTCGATGTTATATAGTGTGTATTGGTGCTTTTGTTGTATAGTAGTGTTCGAAAAGAGATATTCTTTTTTTTTGTACATTGCTGGATTGATAAAATTCACGCATTTTTGAACTCGGTATATAGCTTTAATACTTTCATCCTCTTAGAATTAATATAATATTCACGTACTCTTTTCAATTATCATCTGTGACAAAAATTCATATTTGTTTTTAAAAAAAAATAATAATTAAGTAAAATGTAAAAAAAAAGAAAAAGATTAACTTTGGAAAAAAAATTAAAGATGAGCTTAGTGCGATATAGCAAAATCTAAAATACGCGCTGAAATAGAGCGTTGAAAAAAAAGTGAGAAAAAAAAGAAGAGAGAGAGAGAGAGAGAGAGAGAGAAAGAGAAATAAAGAGGGGGAGAGGGCACTAAAATCCGATGAAATTTTCGGTGTCGCAAGAGCGAATATCCGAGCTTTAAAGCTCTCTCACACACGTGTATATAGAATATATACAGGTATGTATTACAGGCAAGGGTAAAGAGAGACATCGAGAGGCGCTTGTATTTCTTTCGCGTATAGTGGAATAGACACTCTCTACTGTGGCTCCCCTTTCTCCCATGTGTTTTCAGAGCAAACATCTCGGCGTACATCTCATATCGAAAGGGGTTTACAGGGTTTACTAGGGAAGTAAAGGGACAAGTTGGTAGGGCACAGAGTATAGAGAGTACCGGAAGTGAGTTAGAAAGAGGAGGGGGAAAGTGGAAGCTTCTGCACGTGCCGTGGTAGATTTTTGCGATTGGCGTTTTTCATACACACACACACACTTTGCAAAAGGTTAACAGCATCGCGACAATTTCATCTCTCGAGCACGACGAGAATTTTTGAAAAGACTTTTTTTTTTTGGAATTTTTTTTTCGAGAGAGAGCTGATGGTACTTTTTGAGTTTAAATTTATTATGTGAAAAGTTATAAATTTTTAACGAATATATATTCTAGGTATTATTTTTACATATTGATCAAGAGCACTTTAAACTTTAGTACTGCTTTAACTTTGACTGCCACTACCAAAAAAAATTTGTAAAAAAAAAAAAAAAAAAAAAAAAAGAATTAATAAAATATAAAAATTAGTTAAAACCAAGCATTTAAATCACCGTCAAACAAATTTAATAGGAAAATCATCGTCAAAAGCCATAGACACACACACACACACCCATCAAAGCACAGCATAATTAACCCCGACACATTATCCAGTATAGTATGCGAGCTTTCAACTCTGCGAACTGCTTCACGCACTCAAGACGTTTAGCCTCTCAATTACGAGAACATAATATACATACATACATATACACACAATATTCAAGAGCATTCGCCAATTTAGCCCTATCCATCCCCCTCAAGCTACATGTAGCTACACACTGACAGCAGTAGCAGCACAGTTGATGCACATCCACACACACTAACACACACACACACACACACACACACACACACACACAGACACACACACACACACACACACACACACACACACACACACACACACTCACTCACACACTTATATCTAAGAGAGTGAGCAAGTAGACGGTATTATATATAGCTGTGAGCAAGCCGTCAACGATCGAATAACCCGCCCTTAGCAAGACACGACGAAGCCCTCTTGATGTATAATATCTACACTAACTCCTGTCTACGTCTACGAACTATGTTCCAAGAGCTTATAGTGTATCGTGCAAGGAAGAGTGAGAGAGGCTATATACTGCGCCGGAAGCTGTAAGTTGTAAGACTCTGCATATATATATATAGCTATGCTTGCGTGGTGTAACGCCTCTAGCTCGATCAGCGAAGATGTAGATCTCTATAGAGCGATAATAAGTATAGACTAATATGAAGGAAGGGATCTGTACCTATATGTATATCGTCGTATCGAATAGAAGTGGAAGAAAGGAAGTGGATAGTAAGGGGCTCAACACTTGCGTTAACCGCGACTCGCAAATTGCCCTCGTTCTACATACCTATACAGCAGCATATCTTGCAGGTAGTTAAAGCTATATAGCGTATAGAAGCTTGCAAGAGGAGGGAAATAAGGAGTGGAGCTGGACTACGATATACACGGGGTTTACTTGCTACAGTTATACATCTACGCTGTATACCGTAGAATGGAGAAAATAAGGATGATGGTGTTCTGGATAATCCTTTAATTCCATTATGTGCTAACATTATAACCGTTTCTATACATTTATGCGATTTAACTTTATATATTTATTCGACTTAGCTTTTATCTCTCGATACTTGTTCTATTTCTCTCTCTCTCTTTCTTTTTCTTTGCGATGGTAGGTGTAGGATTATCTTGAGGAACAAATAAATAAAATGCCAAAAAAATTATTTGATCAAAGCAAATTGTTTATTTTGTTATTTTTAAAAGTTAGTGATTACATAAATTGATTTTTAAAATTACTAAATTTAAAGAAAATAAGTATATAACAAACGCTTTCTTTTATTACACTTTTATGGGTTTTATAATGATTGCTGTTTCTCTTAAATCATCGTTGTTCACTGCGAGAGACACTCGAGCATATTAAGACTGAACAACTTAATTTGGAATTCGTGGCTGCTAATTATATATGCGATGATTTGCTAGCCAAGTCTTTTGCAAACCCGACTTGTAGTCAACTATTTTTTTTAGTACATCACGCAATTTCCTTCGTATATACAATTTGAATTCTATTGGTGTATTTGCTTGTCCGCTTAGTATTTCATATTTTGTTCTTTCATCATTCCATTGTTTTATTGGTTTCGATTCTTCTTTGGTGAACTTATGATAAGGATAAGGTTTTCCTGAAGAATCAAATAAAATGTTCTTTTCTTCTTTTATATATTTCTTTATTTCCTCGTCTACAATATCAAGCTCATGTCCAAGGTCTCTATATGGTTTTTGCGATTTTGAATTTTCCACATCTATTTTATAATCATCTAAAATGTAGTCTGAATACATTCACAAAACATTAGTTCTAACAAATTTTCAAATTTTTTTTATTTTTTGAGTTTTAAATGCATTTAAAAACTTAAATTAAGTACTTTCGATACTTATTGTTATGTAAAAAAGATTAACATTCATATTTAGCTTAAATATAATTTGTTAAAACTTAAATAATTGTATATTTTGTTTTGAAATACTTACCGGATTTGACGCTCATGAACCATTGTATAAAAATTAGAGAAAATACTAATAAAGCCTTCATTGAAGACATTATTTTACCAGATTAATATTACAAGAAAATTACAGTAGTTACTTCACTACAAACTGATTTTTTTTCCTCAAAAAATGTTCTTTATATATTCTCGAATACCGCTATAATCTCCCCCCTTTTAGGTGTATGAATTACAAAATAAGAGGTAAGAAAAATTAAAATTCATACCAAATTTTAAATTGACATTGTTAAATCAATAAATTTAAATTTGATAGATTACTATTATACAAGCATTTGGATCTCAAGACTTACGTCAATGTATACTTATGTTTAAATATTTAAATTTCTTTGTGCGTAATATAAATTTTTCTAGAACTCATTAGAAAAATTTTTATTTTTTCTATTTCATCAACTTATTTATATAATTTAATTAATCCTAATGATATTTTTTAATTTTACACAAAATAAAAAACAACTATTATTTACATCTGAAAATGATAAATATAAGATGCATTTAAAAACACCGTGTTAATTTAATTAAGATTTTTCAAAGAACACTATAAGTGTATTTTAATAGGTATTTTTTGTGATTTTTTTTTTTAAGAGAGTGCTAAGACTGTGATGTTCTTCTTTTTTTTTTTTTTTTTTTTTTGCTGATTGTGATTTCACGCAAACGCAACCCCTTGGAGCTTTTTCTTTTAGTCAAACTTTGTCCTTCGTGTCTTTTTGATCGTTCCTTTTACACTACTTCTTCATTTTTTGATACTTTTTTCTGTTTGGATAAGTCAGGTAAAAAATTGGAGGACAGTATTAAGTCTTTTGAGATTTTGATAAGCTTAGGTAGCTTCATTTTTATTGACACTTATTGTTAGTGGAAAAATTAAATAGGAAAAGGTAATGGGGGTCAGCAGGGTATATTATTGCCAGCTAATTTTAGAAATGAAAAAATTATTTTTCAATTTGAAATTCTTTTTATTAAGTTGTGTCATTTTCAGTTTCAAAAAAAATTTTTTTTTTTCTTTAAAATTTTAATAGTTTTTTCTTCTCTTTTCTATTCACATATTACTAACTTAAAAGTTCGGGAACTATTGCGCAATGTAAAAAACAAGATAAGTGGTAGTGTGTCAATTCATTAATTATCTGCTTTAAATTTATTGATTTACACTTGAACAAATAGTTTCAAGTTTAATAGAAAAATGAAGATGAGATGATTAGAATCAGTGACGCACTTTGCACGCGCGCATGTTTCGCCGTTAAACAAACACAGGTGGTTAACTGGCACGTACACTCTTCTTGGAAACTCTTGCTCGGTCTTTTTTTCGATACAATAACCCGATAAATTTAATGATATCAAAATTTTACTTTTAAAGAATTAAAAAAAAAAAAAAATACGTATCTATTGTCTGATTTAACTTTTTCAGATTACTAAAATACTAAAAAATTTTTTCATTTCTCTCAAATATAATAATATCAAACCTTCTTTGTATAAACAAAAAAGCATCATCATGATTATCGAATCATTTCTACAACTGCAATAAAATGACAGGACAAATATCCATATTATTGTGCAAAACGTTTAAAATTTTTATACTATTTTTTATATTTTATGGAAAGCTGCTTGCTTGCTTGCTTGCGATAATTACATTGTTTCAACCACTTTTCTGGAAGATTTGTCCCTTATCGCACTCATTTTCTTGCATATATAAAAGAATCGCATAATCAACCTAGACCTCGCAGTTCCACAGTATTTAATTGTTAAGTATAAAGGTCGATTTATAGTAAAAAATTAAATTTAATTATTTTATTGGCAAATCTTAATCTACTTAAAGATGAATTGAATATTTCAGACTCTAGCTCTTTTTTGGCAATAATTGTACTTGCTGCCGCTAAATAACAAAATATCAACTGACCAAAAATCGATAACAGAGAACCAAGACAAAAAGCAAACTATATAAGCATGGATATTACTGGATATCGGCTACACGGTTTTCATGAAGATGCCTATAAGGCTTTGGATTTTACAGCTGAGACTCATACCGCCAAGTAAAATCTACATCGGTTTGACGTCAATTTGATATCTTATCTTTGACCTTAGCGCTTTATTTCTTCTCTTTACATTAGTTTAATACTTTTTCTGATACCTTATATGTCTATTATTTCTGTATAGTATACACGTTGTGTCGTTATACTCAAAAAATCTCGTGTAAATACATCAGAGCTTCTCCTTGAAAACATGCAATTTATTTCTCTCAACGAAATTACACTAACGTGACATGCAGCAGGACAACATTAAAGAATCTCATCAGCATCAACTTTTGGTGGTGCGTGGTCCACATTATATACCTATACCTACATTAATACAAAACAGCACGTACTTATAATTCCAGAGAGTTTACATCTAACCAGTGTGTAAGAGAGCGAGATAGAAGCGCGCGCAGTCTTGCAGCTTTACACGCGGCAATAAAGCTAATATTAGCCAAGAGGGAAGGGCATATAACAAACGCAGAGAGTCAGCTATATATATGTATATTGCCCTCGAGAGCCCAAAATTAAATCCAAGCACGCAGTCTTGCATTCAAGCGTGAGCTGCTCTTCCCTTCTTCCCCCCCCCCCTTACTCTCTTGTATACGCAAGCATCTCCCCCTTCCTCTCCTCCACCTTACACTCACTCCTTGTATGCTCTGGTCCACGTTCACGCGCGGTTTTCCTTTTAGCGAGCTTGCGAACCAACATCCCTTTTGCAAAACGAGCGAGAGAAAGAGAAGGGGTTACATCCGCATCTTCCTGTAACCTTATATATAAAGTCTTGGCAGGAAGAGAGACCTATATCCGGGCCAAAACAGAAAGAGAGAGAGAGAGAGAGAGAGAGAGAGCTTGCAGTAACGCATACGCAATCGTGCCCTTATACCCCTATTCCCTAAGGATTGCCTTACCCCTTTAGGTTGAACGAGGGGAGGGTCACGAGTGCGGATAATGTACGTCGTTATATACTCACAAGAAAATCGAATCATCCATGCTTTCTCCCCCCACTGGTCGATGTAATGCTTATGGTAGCGGAATTAAATCTCATAGGCTGGTTGCTTCTTTATATGCAAGTTTCACGCTAATCGAGCTTGCAACTGTATCCGCCTACCTATTCTCTCATATAGTATAGCTATGGGTATTTATAGCTTTATACAGTTTACGAATGCGTGGATGGATGCAATTATTTTGAACTCGTTGGAATATAAAGAGTCTTTGAGATTTATTCGAGGGAGTAGAAGGAGAGAGATGTTGCTGTTGCTGCTGCTGCTGAATTTGCTCTTTCTATCTTTTGTATAAATTTATTCTCAGTATTTCGAGGTCTTTTGTAGCTAGTTGAGCTAGTCTATGCCGCTACCGGAGCTTTGAAAGTGATAAGTGGAAAAATGCGTACTGCTGCTGCTGCTGCTGCTGTTGAGAGAGCAAGAGAGAAAAGCTCTACCGGAGCTTGTAATTTATTATATCGTTAACCTTTTTTCTTCTTCTTCTTCTTTTTTTTTCTTGTTTGCTTTAATACTAAGCACGTTTACTTTATTTGCATTTCATTTCAACTGGGGTCTATGCGCGGGATTTTATAGTATCTTGTTTGCTTATTTCTTTAAGTTCAACAACACTCGAAGAGTAAAATGACTATTTTTACATTTTTTTTTTCTGATTCCTTTTAATACTTAAATTTTTATCTCTTTTTGAATGTACACCTATTAACGCCTTTTCCTCGATTTACATTTTATATCCCCCCCTTTTTTTTCTTCTTTACCTAATTCCTATTTTCGTATTTCTTTTTGCTAATTTTCTAATTCAAGATTATAATTTTCTCTCGTGAATTTTATTTTTAAAGTTTTTTCTTTTCCTTAAAAAGATTATTACGCTTATTTTCCTTTTGACTATTCAGCATTACTACTTTTATTGCCGTATTCGCAGTCTCATGTTTCGCGTTCTATGTGTTGTGCGTTCCTTTAATTTCCGGCTCTACCAGCTTGAAATCTTGTATACCTCCTGTATTATTTCTTGTGATTTTTTTAGCATTTTTTTTTTTGTTTCTTTACTTTCAACGTCGTATTACCAAAAAAGCTTTTTTTATTAGCCAAGCAAACATTTTATATTTCAAATAATCTCAAGCTACTATATACGATAATTTTTTGTAAATTAATAAAAAAATTATTCTGAAATTAATAAACATGCATTAAAATATTTCTATGAAAAAATAGGTAACAAAGAAGTAATGACCAATTCAAAAACATAAACGACCTCACCATCCAAATCATTACGGCATTCTCCCCAAATTTTTTCCAGCTCAAGATTGTTATTGGCAGGTATCCACATCCACATAAAAAAGAAGAGAAAGAAAGAAAAGAAAGTAAGAAAGGTAGGTTAAAAAAATCCCTCGTTGTTATTGCAGAGAATTACCCGAGCCGTCCCGTTTAATTCGAGCATTACGTGATGACTCAACACAAGCGCTCGTTACACATCAAGTGTGTGTGCAGTAGCAAGAAGCAAAGAAACCTACCAGAGCATTTCTTTTTTCTCCTTCTGCTCCTCCTCCTTCTCTTCTTCTTCTTCTTCTTCTTCTTCTTCTTCTTTATCCACGAACCCGATTTCCGCAACGGCACCGGGCATTCGGACGCGGCCGTGCAGGAAAAAGCAGAGAGAAAAAAAGAAAGAAAGAAAGAAATAAAGCTAGTCCAAAACGTCAGGAGAAAAAAAAGGAGGATGGGAGGGTTAAAATAAAAGCGAGGAACGTGTGCAGCAGGCTCGCGAGTTAACTTAGCTCTCTTGCGGCAACCGCATCTCCGTGGCTTTCGCCGCCTGAGATAGAAAGCTGTACTACACTAGCTACTACTACTTGCTATTGCTGCTGCTGCTGCTACTGCTGATGTTGAGGTAGGATATGGTAGGAGTGAGGGGAAAAGAGTGAAGGAGGAATAGGTTGGAGGTAGCTGTAGCAGCAGCAGCAGCCTCTAATCACCAAAGAGATAGGGAGCTTTTAAATTTCTCGTTCGAAAATTACATCCTTAGCGCCTGTAAGCGTGTGGTATGCGGCTCTGGCTAGATCTTCCATTATAATAATGAATACTTGGAGGAGGAGTAGAAGGAAGAACTAGTCTGGAGGCAAAAAAAAAAAAAAAAATAGAGAAGCTTGAAACAAGGTTTCTTCTGAAAGACTTTGCTACTGGAATTTTCTGGCATATAAAAGTGTCGGCAAAGGATACAAGGGCGTAATTAACGGGTTGCTATATACTTTTGTAAAAAGATATAAATACATACGCTAAATATGTGTGAGTATGATTTTTTTTTTCTCGTTGGGCCTTAATATATTAGAGCTTGTTTTAATCTTGTACGAAATTAGTGGTACTTATAAATTTTAAGCGTGCTTGGGTTTGCGATAATGAAACTTTTCAAGATTATTATTAGAATCATTAAATTTTGGGATAATATGAAATTCTTCTCGTTATTAAAACTGTTCATACAAACATTTTTTTGTAATTAATCTTATTTTTCAAAAATTAAAAAAAAAATAATATTGAAGTAACAATGATGTTACAAAAATTAGAAAAATATCGGAGTTTGAATAACAATTGCTTTATATAAAACGACAAGAGTATAGTAGTAGTAGTAGTAGTAGCGCAGACCAGCTAGACTGTTTACTGTATAGAATACCCAAGAACTTTCAAGCATCATAATTCGCGGAGTCGCAAATACGAGAAAGAAGTACACCAAGAAAGAGAGAGAGTACAGCAAGTGAGAAAGAGAAACTCTCCTTTTCAAACTAAGCGAAAGCTACTGTAAGGCCACCAGGCTATAAAAAGCTATATCTGTACACACAGACACACACAAACACACACACACACACACACACACACACACACACACACACACACAGACTCGTCTACATCTTTAAAAAGCCTCGTTCACCAAGAGCCAGTTCAGAAAATACTAGAAGGAGAAGACCATTCGTTGCAGAGATGAAGGAAGAAGTAAGAAGTGGAAGAGTCGTAGTTGGAACGAAGATTTCGTGCAGTGCTAAAGCCGCGTGATGTTTCCGCTTTCGCGACAGCACTGGTAGCAGCAGCAGCAGCAACGGACGTTTAATTGACTCGTTCGCTCGAGTGCGACATAATGAGGGAAGCAGGCAGGTCTTTTCCTTACATTTGGTCTGCTCTCTTGCAAGCTCGACGTCGTTCTTCTCTACTTTGATGCTGGATGGGGGAGCAGTGACCGAGTAAGAGATGATGATAAGAGTGAGCTTGAGTTCAAAGGGTTGTTGGAGTTGAAGGGGGAAAACTAACACCTGCTGCTAAAAAGGGATATATCGAGATAGCTTTGATGGGTTAACTTTTTAAGTTAATTATATGCGTAGTGAGAGATCGTGGATGGGAGCTTTTTTTAGTTGGCTAAGTGAATTGGAAGCGTATAGGTGTTTAATAAAGGTATGCAAAACTGTGTGAGTGATATTGTGAATATGAGGAGATTGAGCTTGCGATTAATTCAATGTTTCAAATTTTTGAAAATTGTTTTTTGTAGATAAGAGCGATTTAGTAAGGTAGAGCTTGCAAGCTTACGTTTTGGTCATGTTTTAAATAATCTTTTTCGGAGATGTATAATTTTAAGATTTTTAATTATGATTTACAAAATATACTGTTTTAAAACTTTGTTTACATTTAAAATATTATGAATTGCAGTTTCCATTGTGTTTTATTTTTTTACTTTTGCATTATAATGTTGAAACAATGGAAGACTAAAATTTTATTTAGCGTAATATTATTATTCTGGAAAGATATTTACGAATAAAATGGAATATAATTTACTTCGTAACAAAACCAATTGAGTTATCCAACTTATTTTTATAAAAAAAAAAGAAAAAAACAAAATATACAAAAAATTTTCACCTTTATAAATTAAATAAAACTTCTGTTCTTGGTAACAATCTTTTTTTATTCGTCTACTGTAAAACATTTTTTTCTTTTTTTTCAAAACTTATTTTATTGAAAATCGAAAACGAAAAGAAAACAAATGAATCTTAGTTTCAATGTAGGAACAATCGTTAGCTAACCAAATTCCTTTCTTCCAAGTCCCTATTTCCATCCTTCAAAATCAGCCCTGTGTCATTAACCTCCCCCCCAAAAAGTCATGGGTACCATTTAAATTAAACCGTGTACAATTTCAAATAAATTATTCACCCATTTAAAACGAAACGTGACAGCAACAAAAAAATAAAAAGGTGGACATCCCAAGTAATCTGATAAAATTGCAAAGCTTCTCCAAGGTTTCAAGGAAAATATCCCGTCCGAGTTAAAATGGAGAAACAAAGTACCGAGGGAGGAAAAAGTAGAACTAGTCGGGACGAATCTAACGGTCGCACTCGTCTCCCAGAGCCACCGAAATTCTACAGCAAAAGCTACTTGAAGAGGTACAATCACGGTAAGGTTAGAGGGTCAGCAGCAGTAGCAGCGGCGGCGCTGCAAATTCAGCAGCAGCCGACGAGCCAAGTGACCGGCAAAAAGACCTCGCAGCAGTCCGACGATCAAGCAACCGCGGCTAGAAGCCAGAAGTACGTGTATTTACCTTTTTCCTATTTTATTTTATTTTAGTTGTGTTTTTTTCTTTTTCTCTCTTTCTACTCTTATCCTCCCCCCCCCCTCTCTCTCTCTTTCACTCGGTCGAAAAAGTTGTTTGCCGAGACGACTTTATCCGGGCGCGGCTCGCTTTTAAAACTTCGACTTTGGACAAGCCCTCACTCAAACTCCCTGACCTATACCTCTTCTTCTCCCCTCTTCTATTCTATATACCCTGCTTCTTGCTCTCTGGAGAAACGAAAACGTTTCTTCCGTATGGGCCTTTTTTTTGGGGGTCTTCTCGGTAGCTTTACTCGATATTCTTTTTGCGCAACCGATGGGGAAATACCACTCGAGGATCGATCGAATTTTGTTGCGAAAAGTATCCACTTGCAAATTTTAAATGTTGTGGAATTGCGAGTTCGATGGGTTTATCGATTCAATTGAAAACTTTTAATTTTGTTCGTTGATAGTTAATTTTTTTTCTCTTTTTTTTGCGAAATAAGTATTTATAAGTGATAGAGTGTTTTGTTGCTATTGTTAATTTACATTTTTTATTCGAACATGCTTTTTTTTTAATGAACTTTAATTACTTTATATTTATAAAAAAAAACTTACCGTTACTTAACATTTATTTATTAATTTTTTTTTATTATGTTATTTCTTTTTAAATGCTTTAACCAATCTTTTCTATTTTTTCATTCAAACTTGTAAATATTATCATCATTTCACGGTTGATTCTGATTTACGATGAAGCTATTTTCTACATAAATCATAAACTTGCTGCATCTTGGCGCGTGAATTATTAAAATAATTTTATACGCAAGTATCACTTGTTTTTATGTAACTTAATTTATTATTTCTTTATTATACTAAAATAATTTTAAACCAGCCACTGGCTATTGCTCATGCTTACTGTTTTAGTATCAAAAATTCAAATCCCCCTTTTTCTCCACTTTTCCTCTTCCCATATTTCCCTGAATTATTATATAACGGGTAAACACACCAAAAAAACTTCGCGGGTATGGTATATAAAAGAGAGGGGCAAAACGATAATCCGTCCGAGATAACAATTGCCCCGACGATCATCCCGAGGCCGACCGAGGCCAGTGAAACGGTAACGGGCGGCCCGGAGATTAGCAAAGCAGCCACCTACCGTACGATACAACCAAGCATCATCAACAACAACAACAACAAACCCCCGCGGCCTAGCTGTCATGGACGCCAGGAAAGGTCGAGACTCCAACAAGAGCAGGACTGGCGGTATAGCCTTGTTAATGCCATGTCTTCGGTGAGATCGAGTTACTTCAAGTGCGCGGCGAATGTCGCTGCGGCGGTTGCAGCTGGTGGTGGTGGTGGTGGTAGTGTATGCGAGGATGCGGTTAATGGATCTCGTATTGGTCTTGACTGTGAGGACGAACACTTTTGTGAATGGTTTCGCAAGGTCAAGAACAAGGTTGACGAAGCGGTTAAGGTTAGTCCTTAGAGGATTTAGATGGATTTTTTGAATAAAAATTAATAATGCTAAACGAACAGGTGTAAGAGGTATATACCTATTATTGTAATTATGTTGAAAAATTTGTATTTATTAGTACGAACGCTTTCAAAAACTCGAGTTTATGTAAAAAAATTTGACGACGTTGATAAACGCTTGAGTAAATATTTTTTAACGTCGACATAACTCTCAGGATTTCAATAGATTTAAGATGATTCAAATAATATCGTTAAAATTTAAAATATTGTTGATTCGACTACTAAAAAAGAAAAAAAAAGAATAAAAACGTAAAATCAAATCACTCGCAGTTATATACACTAGCTTGCTTGCTTGCCCTCGTCTACTTGCCCGTTAACTTTTAAACTCCAACATATTTATAACGAGCGATATTCCTCTCTTATGACGTTGCATAAAAATCATCATCATCATCATCTGGTATTATTTGCAGCGTCACAGGATATTCCTGATACGAGGTGAATTGCCAAGATTGAAGGAGGCCCTCGAGGAGCGTGGCTGGGTCCAAAAGTACGAGTCGAGCAGGACCCGGAATCTGCCTTACGGTTAGTTGCACTCTTGGGTTCTTACTCTCTCTCTCTCTCTCTCTCATCCTTTCCTCTTCCGACCCTTAATACTAGGTATGGTATATGCTAACGGAAGAATAGAGAAATATATAGAACAGCTCTATATACGCTTCCCTAAGGAGCTTCCAGGCAAATATTGTACTCGTACGCGAGAACGCACAGAAATCTCTCTCTCTCTCTCTCTCTCTTTCTCTCGATATAATGATCCAGCTAAAAGTTCTCTCTTCTTCCGTGAGATTTAAGCTCGTTTTATACGATGCAAAGAGAAGCTTAGAGTTTGCGAAATTGAATTTTACGAGGAGGATGGCGCCGTTCCGGTTTGTTTATATCGCTTGTTTACCGGATGTTTGTGTGGTAATATGAGAATAGGGATGCGTAAGGGCTTGTTTTAAGATATCCTTATTTATTTGCCCTTGTGAGGTGGAGGGAAAGAAAAAGTTGAAGTTTATAAAACTTGAAAACGTTTTGTAAAAATTATGTATGCGAGTGTTAAAGTTTTTTTTTTTTTGGTTTTTGTAATTGGATAGTGAAAGTATTGTTTTATATTAGTTGGTTTTTAATAAATGTCAGATAAATGATGTTTTATGAATTTTTAAATGTTTGGATTAATATTTTAAAGTGAAAAGAAATTAAATTTTTGAAGTTTTTTTCATTATAAAAGTGATTCAATTTTATTAAAAATTTTTTAAATATTTTATTGTTGTTATAATGCATTTTATTATTGCGTTACAAGAACTTTTTTCTTTATTACTTTCTCATTATTTATGCTTGTAAAATTTCATATTCTGTCGAAGCTACTTTCAAAATTATATTCGAGTTATAAATAAGATGTTTGAAACGACAGTTAAATATCGTATACTCATCATCATCTTCGTATATTTAAAACTTCCTTTTTTATTATAAGCTTATAGCAAACACAACGAAAATGTTTAATTAACTTTGTACAAACTTTAAATCTAAAAGTAAAGCTCAGGCGGAGATATTATTAAAGTTGCGTAGTTTAAAAAGACGTACCTATATAAAGCTTCTATATAAATTTTAATGTTCTTAATTAGTTTATTTACTTATAATATTAACTTTCGCAGCGGAAATTAAGAATTTACTGAATTCTCTGCGAATTGCATTAAATAAAGCTCTCTCTATTTACATATTTTTATATTATTGCAATTTTTTTACTTCAGTATAGACAAACAATGTATAAAAAGAATAATATCAACTTCGTAAATTATAATTCATTACCTGACGTAGCAAAAAAATCAACAAAATCAACCTCCTCTTGAAGTTTTCTTCAAGAACAGATAACATTAAAGATTTTCCGATGACTCCTTAATTTGCACAGAATGTGCAACTAGTCTGGAGTCAAAGTCCCTTGGCGATCTCCGCCAGCCCGATGGTACACCAAACGAGCGGGCCTTGACCTTTGCCCTGCTACGTCACGTCCAGCCTGACTTTATCTGGGACTGTCGTAATGATTTTGTCGAATGGGATCGTAGCATTGCGGCTGGTGTTTTGCTCAATCGATTTCAGAAACCTGGTCTCTATACGTCTAAGGTACAAGCAAACGATCATTGATTTGCTATACAAGAGCGATCTTATAAATTAATTTGATTTTACATTTTATTGATACATATACAATTTCGATTAATAATCGTGGATTTGGTTGTTGTTTTTAATTAATTTTTTTTTTTCTACAATGAATCGATTCATTTAAATTTCATTAAAAATTTTTCGATTTCAATTTATATCGTTCGCGCAATTTTCATCGCGAACAGGTAAACAATCTCATTATTTTCGATTAACAACAACAATAACTCTCAACGCGATTGTTTATCCTAGCGATGATAAAAAAACAGTGGTCGCGCGAGAAAATGGATTGGAAGGGGAGTTGAGGAAAATGGGGGGGATGGTATATATTCAAACCGGCAGAAACACGGGTATATATAGTGATTGAGAGCCATATGTAAGCACAATTCAGGCCGCGACGCGTATAAGCCCGTGAGAATGGGATTGCGCTACAAAAATACAACCTCGACGTAAAGCACTTGTGTTACAAATAAAAAAAAAACAAACAAAAAAAAGGAAAAAAAAATCACACATAGCTCTTGGCAATGTAGGCCATAAAGCAGACTCCTTGTCAGACTGTACCAAACGAAAAGCCGTTGCACCACAAATTTCACTACATACAGCAAAGAGTAGTTTAGAAGAAAAAAAAATAATACAGAAATGGTGTACACAGACAGCAAAGTAGAGTAGGTATAGTTGGAAAAGTGAGTTGCATATATTCTCTCTCCAAGCTCACGTACATATCCTTTCTCTCGGCTTTATATATCCCAACCGCACGCGCTGAAAACTCGCACACACAAACAAATACATATATATCCATAACAACGCACGACGCAGCTGGGTATGGCACACGTGCTTCAAGATGCGCACTGGTTACACGAGACGGACGTCGCGGACGTGCTATTTCCACGTAGCTACAATCCAAGCCGTGAGCTAACTGCACTTACTCGTGACTTTAAACGTTGCGCTGCTTTGGCTTTGCTTAAGCGATTCATCGAACGAGCTACACGTGATATTGATGCTTCGGTAAGTTTAAAAACTGTGTTATTTCTTTGTTTTTTTTTTTTAAGGACAAGTTTTATTCATAATTTAAGAGAAAAGAAAAAATAAATTATTTTTGATGTAAAAGTTTGAAATAAAAATGTGACAAGCTGTGATTTTTATAAAGCAGCATCAGCAGCAGCAGCAATCGGAGAAATCATGTGAAAACGAAAGCGATCCAACGATTTGTCTGGATCGAATAGAATTCGCGATAAGATGCTGCGAGGACCAAGTAGCTGAGCTTGAACACGATGACATTGACGGTGAGAATGGCGAGAGTGAAGCGAGCGAAGAGGAATGGCGATTATTTTTTGAAGATTGTGAACGATTACTCTACAAGCCCGGTGGATTGGCGAATTTACCCAAGGGAGAATCAGATCGTCTCGAGGTGAGGACAAAGAGAGAGAGAGAGTGAGAAAGAAAGAGAGATAGAGGACACTTTAGGATCACCGGATAAAACAAGCTGATTTCAAGTAGTCTCGTTTTCTTTCTTTCTTTCTTTCTTTCTCTCTATTTTTTTATTTCATGTTGGAGATAAGCTTCGATCGATTGATAAAATAAAAGGGGAAAATAAAAAAAAAAAAAGAAAGAAAGAATTTAAGAGGAGGAAGAAAAAATTGATAGGTTTGCTGAAGTCTGACAAGGATTATCGAAGTCACGGATATAAATCGTACCGATTTTTTATTGTTTTCCTTTTTATTTTCATTTTTTTTTTGCTTGATTTATAGCGTGCTTTTATGCCACGGCCATTTCCATATGATTTCAATATTGAAAATCCGTTTGCTCAGCAAAGTATCAAACGTTACTTTAGAAAAAAATTTTTTTTTTTTTATCCTTTCATCTTGATAATCTTACTTTATTGATGATTCGACAATTTTAAAATTACAATTAACCAAAAAAAAAAAAGAAAAAAAAATGTTAAAATCTCTCAATACATCCTGATCATCATTAAGTAAATTAATCATAGTCCTAAATCTCATAATGTAAGCAGGGAACAAAGCATCCCTTCTAGCACGTCGTCACATAAAGGAAACTTTAAACTAAATCCCCTAGGATAAAGGTCACACGCGATACACAAGACTCTCATTAATCAAAACTGTCCAAATATTCGAGGATAAGAAGGTCAAAATATAGTTGAAATCGTAAATTCATAACCCTCGCTTTATCCACTCTACTATACCAACATCAAAATAATAATAAAAAAAGCAAATAAAACAAAATAAAAAAAATAAAAAAAATAAGAAAAAAAATAAAATGAAACGCACACTCGAAAGCGCGTAAGCTCTCGAAGCAAAGCTTCCAGAGTTGGCGTATACGCATGCATTTATGGATGAAAAGGAAGGAAAGAAAAAGAAAAAGAAGAAGATGCAAGTTCAGGAGACGGAAGGAGGAGGAGGAGGAGGAGGCACTTAGACGGCTACATTTGTCGAGAATTTTTGCCTCCCAACAAATACATTTATATCGCTGCCTCGGAAGAAGAAGGGCACAACTCAGAATATAGCGATAAAGACATAGCCCTAAAATTATTAAGAAGAAAGGCACAACATCAAAAAT